>LOJH01004975.1:8103-26946 GCA_001685095.1 Ellobius talpinus
TCTCTCTCTCTCTCTCTCTCTCTCTCTCTCTCTCTCTCTCTCTGCCTTGTGGTTATATCTCAAGATGTAAGCTGTCAGCTACTTCTTGAGTGCCATGCCTACCTGCCTCCCTGCCTCAGCCCTCTGAAACCATAAACCCCAAACTAATTGTTTTCTTTTATGTTCCTTTGGTCATGGTGTTTTATCAAAACAATAGAGCAACAACTACGATAGTAGACCAAGATTACCATTTATTTCAATGTTGGACTAAGAGAGAGGCACAGACTTTCAGAGAGAAAGCTATAGGGTTAAGTTTTCGACAGGATGATCAGGAGGCCAGTGCACACAAGGACCCACGGGGAAATGCCAGGAAAACAGCAGAAGGTGGGTGCTAGGAGCCCACAGGTGTGGAAGCTGGTGATGCCCGCCTGGCGGTCATCATCAGAGTCATGGTCAAAGCAATGGCTAAGTAGCTCAGTCGGTAGAGTGCTTGCCTCCCATGCAGATGCCGTGGGTTTCCTCCCAGCACTGTGACTGACACACATCCACATCAAAGGAGTGGCTGAAATAACCTACAAAGAGAGCATAGAAAGGGAAGAGAACCCTACCCAGAGAGACCAAAGGCACTTCAACCTTGAGTTCAGGGAAAGGATGACAAGGAAGAACACCAGGAAATGCCGGCAAGATTCAAGGAAAGGGGTTGGAGGGATGACTCAGCAGTTCAGAGCACTGGCCGCTGTTCTAGAGAACCTGGGTTTGATTCCCAGCACCCACATGGTAGCCCACAACCATCTGTAACTCCAGTTCCAGGGAATCCAACATCCTTTTCTGGCCTCTGTGAACCGCATGTACATGATGCAGACATACATAAGCGCTAGATGGGATGGCTCAATGGTTAAGAGCACTAACTGCTCTTCCAGAGGTCCTGAGTTCAATTCCCAGCAACTACATGGTGGCTCACAACCACCTATAATAAGATCTGGTGTCATCTTCCGACCTGCAGGGACACACACAGACAGAACACTATATATATATAAATCCTATAAAACAAAAATAATTTTAAATTTTTTAATTGAAAAAAAAACTCAAGACTCCATGGAAGGCTGTCTTCTCACCTTTCTCCTTTAATCCTACCCCTCCCCCCAAAAAAACCCAGGAATTAAAAGGGGCCCAAGAGGGCCAACAAGATGGCCCTGTTGTAGAAGCTGGTGACCTAAGTTTAACCCTGAAACCCACATGAAGGTAGAAGGAGAACCAATGCCACAAAACTGACCTCTGACCTCTACACACACACCAAGTACCTGCATGCCCCCAACACATACATCATGCACATACACAGGTAATAATAAGTATTTTAAGTTAAAAGAAAAAAACAGCCCAAGAAGAAGAACTCTAGAAATAGGGATTCTTCTCTCTCAAAAGATTATTATAGAGGTCGGGAATGTGGCTTACTGTCAATTGCTTGCCCAGGGTTACATCCTCAGCACTAATTTAAGGCCAGTTTGTTCTACATAGCTAGTTGGAAGATACATAACAAAACCCTGTCTCAAGAAAAAACACTCCCATGTCTGCAGAAGGACTGCTACAAGTTTGAAGACAGCCTGGTCTACATATTGAGTTCCAGGCCAGTCAGTACTACACAGAGAACCCTGTGTTAAGGAACCAAACCAGAATAAAACGACTAACAATGAAATTGAAAGCTGGGCAGGATCCAAGTCAGCAAGACTCATCAGGGCTCAGAAAGGATGGGCTCCTAAGGAGGAGCCAATCATAATCCAGGGAACAGGTCAAAGGGCAGAGATGTGGGTCTAAACAGAAGTGTCAGCATCTAAGTGCGTAGTGGACTAAGCCTCCTGTCCAGCCTTATCTAAACATAAGGGAGCTAAAGGTTAAAATTATAATTACCAGCATTGTGTGGTGAGACACAAATATTTCACTTCCTGCTTCCCAGTTCACTAATTGCACGTTTCCCAACATTAGTGTCTGCATGAGACTGAAGTCTAGAACAAGAAAAATAAAAAAACTGCATAAAATGTTCTAAGGAGAAGAGCTGGGGAGACAGCTCAATCTAACATGTGTAAGACCATGAGTTTCATGAAGAAAAGATAAAATGCATCCAAGGAGTACTGTGGATATAGGTCAGTGTGTTGTAGCCTTAGCACAAAAAAATAAAAAATAAAAAAGTATATGTATGCTCAGATATCCAAAATATACTGAGAACACTTTTAAAACTCTCAACAATAAAAAAAATACACATCTCAGTTTAAAGCTGGGCGAGACATGGGCCTGGTACAGCAAGCCTCTAAGCCCACCTACTGGGGAAACTGAGGCAGATGCTTCCCAAGGTCATGTCCTTTCTGAACCACAATAAAACTTGTTAGCCAGGCCAATTCAGTAAGCCCTGCTCTCAAAAAGGAACGGAGGTGCATCTCGGTAGTAGAGAGCACTTACCAGTATGTGGACCCTAAATTCTTTTTTGTTTGCTTGTTTTTTTGAGGCAGGTTTTTTCTGTGTTGCCTTGGCTGTTCTGGAACTCTCTATGTAGACTAGGCTGGCCTCGAACTCACAGAGTTCTACCTGCCTCTGCCTCCTGAGTACTGGAACTAAAGGCGTGCGCCACCACACCCAGACGCAGTACCCTAAATTCAGTCCCCCTTGTACATCAAAAAGAAACGAAACAATCTGGAGAAAGTCTGAACAGACAGCACATCAAACAGACAAACAGATGGCCTAGCATATGAAAAGAAGTATATCAGATGCCACTAGAAGATTGCAAATCAAAACAATAACAGCCCATAGCAGCCCAAACTATGAAGTAAGCAAGATGCCATTTGTGTAAACGGGCTCATACACCAAGGGAAGGGCCATACAAGTCAGTATTACTCAGCAATGAAGAGAAATGGGCACCAAACCAAAGACAAGGTGGAACATGAATCCACTCTGTTTAGTAGGCAAACCAGAGAGGCCACTGTACCATTAAAGGTGGTAACCCATCTAAGAGGTTACTGTTTGCACGATGACAGCCATATTAATATTCTGTAAGACTGGACTATGGAGATAGTAAAAAGGATAACTAGTTGGCAGGGGCTGCAGGAGGGGTGGATAGGTGGATAGGTAGAATGTTTGGCTTTGGAGACAGTGTCTACTTTAAATGATACTGCAGTGGTGGGAATACACCACATGTTTGTGATAATCCACCAAGTGGTGGGGCACAGAAGTGCACACCTGTAATGCCAGGACTCAGGCATCTGAGCTGGATAGATCTCACGTCTACATTCACAATGGAGTCCATGTCTCCGACACTAACAAAGAGCATAGAACAGGGAACAGAGTAAACTGCGCTCTTTGTTACTAACAACACATAGCTGTCTTTATCAATTGCAACAAAGGTATCCCGCAAATGCAAGATGTTAACAGCGGAGAAACCGAAGAGGGAAACTAGGTTTTCTACCTCAAGTGTCTGTCAACCTACCTGTGTCCCAGCACTCCGAAAGCTGAGACAGGAGGATTGCCATTAGTTTGAGGCCAGTGTGGACTGTAAACATTGAGTAACAGACCTACCAGAGCTTAATAGCAAGACGTTGCCTCAAACAAACTCGTGTGTGTGTGTGTGTGTGTGTGTGTGTCTCTGTGTATGTTTGAAATGTATTAATTTAACTTTATGGAAAGCTTTAAAAAAGACAAGCCTAGAGCTGGGGATATAGCTCTGCTGGTAGAGTGTTTACCTAGCATACAAGAGGCCTTGAGTTTGGTCTCTAGCACCACATAAACTGGACATGGTGGCATGGGCTGTAATCCCAGCACTTGAGAAGTAGCGATAGACAAATCTATGAGTTCAAAGCCAGCCTGTTCCAGTCCAGCAAGGGCCACCACAAAATGAGACAAAAAAAAAAAAAGCTATACAATGAGGCCAGCCTGGGATAAAGACCATGTCTCAAAACAAAACCCGGCATATCAGTTTAACCCCAGAAAGGTTAACTACACAAGCTTTTCTACTACATCTTATCAAAATCAATGAACATACCAAGAAAAAGAAGTGAGAGCAACTGGTCTCATCCATTAGTTCCCACACAGAGCGCGAAAACTGAAATTATGCCCAGCACCACAGCTCATAGCAAAGGTGCCGCTCCCAAACCCTAACACCTAAATTCAACCTTAGGGACCCACATGATAGAAGGCAAGAACGGACTCCTCTGACCTCCACATGGGGATACATACACTCCAATTAATTAATTAAAAAAGCAAGTCTTTTGTTTGTTTTTAAGGAAGGAATGCCGATACTAGAAAGAAACACTATCCAGGTTTCTGGGAGAGCTAGTAGCCTAAACTCTAAGACTACCTACCACCCACACAGAATGTGGCCTGAAGCAAGAATTTACAGGGATCTCCCAATCAGTCACTCAGCCAGAGGGAACCCTGAGGGGGACAAGATAACATCAGCAAGCTCCCAGTAAAAGTCCTCCCATTTTAAAGAGAGGAACAGAAAGTGAAGTGACTGACTACAGCAGATAAGATCTAACAAGCATCTTTTCCAATGAGTACAATCACAAGAAGAAAAAAAAATCTTCCTTTGTTTTAGGAAACAAAGAAAAGTTAATAATAGGGGGCTGGAGGACCCAGGTTCAATTCCTAGCACCCACATGGCAGCTAACAACTGTCTGGAACTCCAAGATCTGACACCCTCATACAGAGATACATGCAGGCAAAATACCAAAGTACATAAAATAAATGAATTATTTTTTTTAAAAAAAGGTTAATAATATGTCTGACTTAAGTCCACATTTCTTACAAAAGTGAACTGCAATTCTACATCAGAATTATCTTTAAAAAATTATAGCCAGGTGGTGGTGGCACACGCCCTTAATCCCAGCACTCAGGAGGCAGAGGCAGGCAGGTCTCTGTGAGTTCATGCCCAGAATGGTCTACAGAGAGAGCTCCAGGACAGCCAGGCTGTCACACAGAGAAACCCTGTCTCAAAACTGTCTCAAAAAAAAAAAAGAAAAAAAATGAAAAGAAAAAAGGAAAGAAATTAGCCAAGTGTTGAGAAAAGGCTCCTGAATACCAGCCAACAAAACCAGACTAAACCCTAATCTGGTGTCTGGTGACATTTGGTTTGGTCAAACATAACCAGCTCAAGAGTCATTCTCAGGGACATAAACATCAGGAAAAATCAAGGTAAAAAGAAATCTCCAAAGCATTTTATCTTCAAAAGAGAGTAATTTCTAAGCCTCTGGACTAATCTGAAGAATTTATGGCCCTTGTAAAAGTTTCTCAAACTAAGGACCAATCTGTATGGTAATGCCCTGGCAGAGTGCTTGAAATGGCCCTAGATCATCTTAATCAGAGCCAGAGAATCAATATCTCTCCCCCACCACACCTCCTCAAATAGCACAAGAATGCATTGTTCTTAGGACTACCTACGACCTCAAAACTTGAGGACAAAGTTTTGTTTACAGAGATCAAATTTATTAGATATGTCTAAGAACATACTTGCAATCCCAGGACTAAGGAGGTAGAGGCAGGAGAATTACAGCAAATTTGAAGCCAGCTTAAGATAAGAGCATTCAAGGGTACCTGGGGATACAAGTTCTTGACTCAAAACACTAAAAAGGAAAAAAAATACCTCCTAGATATTATCTATCAATAGAAATTCTATGTATATGACAGACAGAGGCCCCACGCCCGTTTATCTCAGCACTCTGGAAGCTCCCTAAATTCAAGGCCAGCTTAGGTTACACAGGAAAACACTGCTCCAAACAAACAGAATTCATTTTAAACAATTAACTCAATGCACATTAGCAAAAGTAGCAGTGATGTCTTATGAAACACAACCACATTTTCCGAAGGGGCAGAAATTAGTGGAAAAAGTGGCACCATTGAAAGTTTCACAAATCTAGGGCTGGCAAGAGGGCTCAGCAGGGAAAGGTGCTTGGTGCAAACACGTCTGGCAAGGCAAGTTCCTGCCCCAGAACCTGCATAAAAGTGGAAGGACAGAACCAACTGCACAACATTGCTCTCTGATCTCCATACACAGGCCTACACAAGCACATCACCTGTGCACACACAGACTCTTAATAATAAATAAGGCATTTTAAAAAATAGAACGTTTTAGAAATCTAATTTCTGGCTCAATGGAAAAGTGTTAAAGCTGGGTATGCTGCATCAAGCTGGTGACCCCAACACCTCAGAGGTGGAGGCAGCAAGATCAGGTGTTCAAGGCTAACCCAGGCTACTACCAGCAAGTGTGAAGCCAGCCTAAAAGGAAGGGAAGAAGAGAAGGGGCCTTTGGAATCTCATAGCTGCAGCATGTGTGTCGGCTGCAGTATGTTGTTTTGGTTGAGGTACTCCAGTGGCAAACAGCAAAGAGAAGATTATTTATGCAGTCTTTCAAGGTAATTTGGAGTCTTTAATGCTGCTCAAAATATTGGCAGGGGGTAGTTCCTCAAAGGCCAGGCAGGTGTGGACTCTGGGGTCATTCACAGTTACATTGATATCCACTCTACCTTGTATTTTTTAATATAATAACCCCCTGTGTGTTTTAGTAATATACATTAGTCGCTTTTAGAAAACATTGGTTTTAAGATTTACAAATTCTTCCAAATGCTGGTATATTTTATTCTCCACCATGCCAAAAAAATCATTTGTTAACGCTAAAGAGTTACATTTATTAATTATCATTAACTAACAAATAGAGGTATGATTTTTCTCAATTTTTGTTTTTGTTTTGGGGTTTTTTGGTGGGGGTGGGTTGTTTTTTAAGACAGGGTTTCTCTGTAGCTTTGGAGCCTGTCTTGGAACTCTCTCTATTGAGACCAAGGCTGGTCTCAAACTCACAGAGATCCGCCTGCCTCTGCCTCCCAAGAGCTGGGATTAAAGGCATATGCCACCACTGCCTGGATGAGTTTTCTCAATTTTTAATTTTCACTCCTAAACTCAATTGTTACAATTTTTTCTCTTTTTTTAAGTTCAAATTTTACAAATTGCAACACACATTGCCAGTCTTTCTCCTTGGATAAGCAAACATGGTCTCTCGTTTCTGAGGCAGTGTCTACCACGCCCCAGCTGTCATCCTTTCAGGGCCTTGCACAGCTTAGACCAGGCTGGACCAGGCTGGACCCCAAGCCCCTCCAGAACACTTCTGATCCGGAGCACCCCAGATGCTTCTGCAGAAAAAGTGATCACTTTCTAATGAACAAGCTCCACTTTGAGAGCAGCTTTGACAAAGAATATAGAGGGATGGACATTTATTTATTTACTCAGTCAGCATTTTGAGATAAATAGGCTCCCATTCTGTAGCCCTGGCTGACCCGGTACTTGTTCTGCAGCCCAGATGCCCTCAACCTCACCAAGATCCTCCTGTTTCTGCCCCCCAAGTACAAGGATTACAGGGATGGCCCACGACATGTGGCTTTTAGAATGGCTTTAGGGTCACAGCAAAACTGAGCGAAGTACAGCACTCCCAATACCTCCTGGCCAGGCCACAAGAGCGGTGTCCCCCACCGTAGACACCTTGAGAAAGGAATCTCTTCATGGCTCCATGACCCTGAGAATCTTCCACGCAGTCATCAGAGCTTGCCAGTATCCCACACACAGAACACTTGTCAGTGTCCTATACAGAGCCTACCCTACAGGGTTCTTTTTCACATTGTAATTAGGAATAAGCATTAAGGAGGCTGAGGCAGGGGAATGCTGAGAGTCCTTTGGGCTAGAGAGTGAAACCTATTAAAACAAAATATCCATACACACATATACATTTATATACGTGCATGCTACAGAATTCTTTAACTATCCCACTCCCTTTTATGCAGGGGTTTATTTTGATGAATGTGAAAGAGTTTGTTTTTCCCACATAACTTGACAAGAAGACCACAGCAAAAATGATTTGCCAGGGAAAAGTCGTCCTTACATTAAATATTTATTGTGTCTAAACCACAAGTAGGAAAAAATTCAAAGGCTAACTATTTTAATGATAACTCACATTGTTTGGTTTACAGGAAAGGTAATTACACAGCTTGCATTTGGGTTTTGAGGTTTTCAGGATTTCATGGGGGTGGGAAGGGAAGGAAAGGGAAAAGTCTAATGCATTTAGATTCTGCCAGGAAAAAGGCAAGAGAATCAGTATTAGATAAGGTGTGGGGAAACACGCATTTTAGGAAGCTTTCACCTTAGCAGGTGCTGAGTCCAGACTCAAAGGCTCAGACTCTCATAGCGAGAGCAGGAGGTTGGGACCACAAACTAATAAAATCAATCAGCCGTCGGGAAAGCAGGTGACTACACAGATGGGGCAGGGTTTCCCTTCCCTAATCCCGATCAGTTTTCAGAAATGGCGTCTACAAAAACTACCCAAACATCCCCCTAATAATTTGCAGCCCTCCTCCATGATGAGGAAGCCATTATTTATGAGACGTTTTACTTTCTCTTTCAAGCACAGCTGACTTCCTCCTGCCCCACACTGGGCCGATGGGTTGGATGGGTCGCTGGTTCTTTCCTGTCCCCTCCAACCCAAAATTAAGGAGGCGAATGAATCTGGTTCATACGGAAGCCAAGTCTTCCTTATCTGTAACGCCATTCTGAACACTTACTTAGCGATCAAAGAAAAGTTACGGTAACAGAAAAACAAAGCTTTACAAGTTCAGCGATGGACATCCATGAATATCTGCATATCCATACACACCCTCACACACGCTTGTGCACACACACATACAGATGTGAAGAGAGACGGAGCAGCTGCATAGCACACAGCACATCAACTTCTTAAAGGTCATTCATGTGTGTATCCACCTGGATCCTCCTCCCATCTTCCTCCCTGCAAACCAAATTCTACACTAACGGCTCCTAACTCTGCACTAACTAATGTGTTGGCTCCTGCCTGTAGTCCCAGCTACGCAGGAAGCTGAAGCAGGATCTTCATATCTTTTTAAAATATAAATATAAAAGAAAATTTAAAAGCTGACCCGTTTTCCTCATCTAATTCAAAACAGGACTCCTCCTGTTAGCTTCTTTAAAAAAAAAAAAATTTGACCCTAACCACTCTTCTACCCTTCGGCTATTCAACAGGGAGGCAGAGGCGGGCAGAAAATCTCTGTGAGTTTGATGACAGTTTGATCCACACAGTGAGTTTCAGGGCTGCCACCTTCAAAGTTACATACTGAGACCCTGTCTCCAAATAAACAAATAAATCTATAAAAAGAAAAAAACAAATTAAAAATTTCAAATTTTTATGCTACAGGAGACTGAACCCAGAGCTCTGCACATGGCAGGTATGTGCTCTACCACTGAGCTATATCTCTGGCCTCTTTTCAAAAATCTGAGACAGAATGCCAGCAAGTTCCATTCCTTCAGCACTGCAGGGGTTACAGGTGTGTGCACCTGTGTGCACGCACACACCATGTGACAGGTACGAACTTCAGAGGACCGTTTGTGGAAATCGGTTCTCACTTTCTACCACATTAGGTTCCAGGAATCAAACTCAGGTGGTCAGGCTTGGTGGCAAGCATCTTTACCCACAGAGCCAGGCCACCTGCAACACTCACCCGCCACCGCCCATTTCTCAAGACGGTGTTTCACATAGCCCAGGCTAGCCTCATACTCCCACTGTAGTCTGAGATGACCTAAAACTCTGAGCTTCTGTCTCCACCTCCCAAGTGTTGAGATTTACAGGAGTGTGCCACTGTGTCGGGCTTACACAGTCTTAGGGCTAGAAGTCACAGTTCTATGCATGAGAACCATAGTCGACCAACTCAGCCACGTTCCCAGCCTGTAGCAGTACTTCTTACAGGATGAAAAACTCCACGGGACTATTAATGAGTGGTGATCATCTTTTTATGTGTTGACTATTACTTAAAATAAATGGAGTGGAAGCATAGATCTTTGAAGGTGCAAAGAGGTTTACCATAAGGGCCTCTGTGTAACAGGAATTGACAGTTTGCCATGTCTATATCTTTATGTGAAAGGCTCTGTCTCCTCTCCCACAGTGTAAATCCCCGTCCCTATTCATTTAGTTTATTTCCCAGTAGATCAAAATCTCCCAATTACTCTTTCTTTCCTCCGGGTCACTAATGGTACCATGAATCATAACTTGCCCGACTTTGTAGCTAAGAGAGAGACTGCAGATTTTAACAATAATAATTAATAGTATTTGAATATTAGCTATGTGCTAGGCACTATGCAAAACACCTTATAACAAATTATCTTCTTAATCTTCACATCTACTCTGTGAGTGGGCCTAGTGGGCAGTTTGTGAACAAAGAAACTGAAACTAGACAAGTTAAAGCACCCAGCCTAAGGACAAAGAGGGAGCCTGGCCTCACAGTAATCTTTAAAAAGCCCCCACAACCATATGCATCAAAACCCTCAAGCATATTATCCAAGTGCTCGCAGTTCGGAGAGCTCAAAATGTGAGTTTCTTGACTGATGCAATTAAAAGGTCAAAGGTCAGATAAATTGCTCAGTGGTTAGTAAAGTCATTCATTTACCACAGATAGAGCTAACAGGAAGAAAAGCCAGGGTCTAAACATCATTTTCTTCTGGGGATAGATTTGCTTTCCATATTATTTTGTTGAGCTGTTAAAATGATTTTCAATAAACAGATCCAAGATAAACGGGTAAACTTAAAAAAGTGTCTAAAGAAACACACACTGAACTATTAGCAGGAAGACAAGCTTAGCTTTTTACAACAGCGTAAATTACTTTTATGAAAAGAACACAACTTACTGAAAGGACATTTCAAGGCAAAGGAGCAAGAGGTGTGGCTCTGTGGCCCCTCCCTCTGCTTCCTTCTAGATTAAGAGCTTCCACTTATAGCCCCTGAACACACAATGCTGTTTTAAGCTCTGCACAACCATGCTTCTTCCACCTTGTATGCACCTGTTCCCTGCTCTGCGGGAGCTCCTATTCATCCCCCGGGTGCTCAGGCGGTCTCCTGTACCCTCACCCCTGAAGAGAACGAACCTCTCTTTTCTTGGACCTTACTAAGACCTTAGATACTCAAGACTCTTGCTATGGACCAGTGCGATGTAAACATCTTAATGAATTTGCTTCGTTTTGAGACAGGGTCTCCCTGTATAGTTCAAGCCAACCCAGAACTCGCAATGCCCCTGCCTCAGCCTCCTAACTGCTGGGATTATAGGCATGTGCCACCGGGCCTGTCTCTCATCTTTCTTTTTTTAAACAGATAAGAAAACTGAGGCTCAGATTCTGACTGGGAAGCAGCCAACCCAGGATCCAAACCCAGATTTCTTTGTCTCTGCAGCTTAGTCTTAAGCCACTGTTCAGTCCTGAGTCTACTCTACAGTAGCACACGCCCTGGTCCCCATGGAGGAGGGGGGCACAAAAAAACTATTACCCACTGCTTCTTAAGTTGCATGATAACTAGGGTGAGATTTTGAATATTCATTATCCTCGGACCCTACCTAGCTTTGATTTTTTGTTGGGGGTGCTTTGATCTTGTTTGGTTCATTAACATACTGTTCTCTACATAGCCCTGGCTGGCCTGGGACTCAATTTGTAGCCTTGGCTAGCCTCGAACTTGCAGCAATCCTTCTGCCTCTATGGGAGTGGTTTTTCTTGAAACAGGGTTTTGCTATGTATGTAGCCTCCAACTAGCTATGCGGAACAAACTGGCCTTAAATTAGTAATGGTCCTCCTGCCTCAGCCCCCCAAATACTTAAATTACAAGCATGTACCATCATACCTGGATCTGCCTAGCTTTTTTGTTTTTTGTTTTTGAGACAGGGTCTTATTCTTTACCCCACACAGGGCTGGAATTCACTACTGAAGCCCAAACAAACTTCAAGCTCATCAATTTTCTTGCTTCAGAACTTACCCACATACTAAAATGACAGACATGAGCCAGCAGGGCCAGCCTCTGCTTAATATTTTTGTTTTTGTTTGTTTGAGTCAGGGTCTCACTATGTAGCCTTCACTGGCCTGGAACTCAGTTTATAGACCAGACTGGCCTTGAATTCTTAGAGATCCAACTGCCTCTGCCTCCCAAGTGCTGGGATTAAAGACATGTGCAACCAGTATGGCTCACTGCTTTGAGCACACACATGTGCATATGTGCATCTCTGTCTGTCTGTGTGTGTGTGTTAACCTGAATAAAGTTATACCAAACCTAACATGAAAAACGAAAACCATACTAGAAATTCATTCTTCCAAAAGTTACTCCTTTAAACAAATTTCTATGAATTTACCACCAAATATAATCTGGTCATTCCAACTATTTATACCACAGTAAGCCAAGGCTTTCAAGCAGGACATTCTTTTCACCACCAAAGACAGCAAGGCAGCAACATCATCCTACTGTATCTCATTGAAGCTGATCCACAACACTGGGAGTCCTTCAAGATTTGGGGTTGTCCTGCAAGTACTCCTTAGATGAGTACTTTTAAAAAGACCCGAAAGTTTTGCTAGAACTTTAAAATACAAATGACGCAAAAATGTGTTCAATGGTAGAACACTTGCTTAGCAAGATGGGTTCCATTTCAACAGTATGAGAGAGAAGGGAAGGGAGAGGGAGGGAAAGAAAGTAGGGAGGAAGGGAGACACAGGTGTGATGCCTTACTCTTTGATAACATTAACTTGTGGTATTACATGATAAAGCATTTATCAAGTTGCCCCAACAGACTGCACATTCTACAAACAAGACATAACCTATGTTCCTTGGCAGTTTCCACAAAGAGAATACATATCCGCTGAGCTGTATGCCATCTCTCAGAAAGCATCAGGAAGAAGCTGCTGGCCTGAGCATCTCTCAGAAAGCATCATCAGGAAGAAGCTGCTGGCTTGAGCATCTCGAATGCTGTTCACCACTTCTGCCCTTCTCTCATTTGAATGTCAAGACAAACAAAAGCCAAAAGAAAAGGAACTTTCTGCAGACAGAAATGACCACTGACCACAAGACTCTGTCTTAAATGTCACTGAGGTCAAAGCTACCCTTTACCTAAAATTTGCCTAAACATCTCCATTAATAAATAGCTTAAGTTTGATAGTAAATTATGATAACAAGAAAAAAAATTACTTTTCAAGTAAGACACAGAACAGGACTGGGCAGTGGTGGTGCACGCTTTTAAATCCCAGCACTCAGGAGGCAGAGGCAGGTGGATCTCTGTGAGTTCCAGGCCAACCTGGTCTACAAATCAAGTTCTAGGACAGCCAGATCAACACAAAGAAATCCTGTCTAAAAAACAAACAAACAACAACAACAAAAGGCACAGAAAAGTAAGTTAGCTGGCAGTCACTAGTACTTCCACCTCTGTGACACACTATGCCTTGGGCAAGTGTCTTGTCCTTTTGGCCTCAATTTCCTTATCTGCAAAATGAGGCTAACATTCTGTGACTAACCTACCTCCCAGGCCCTTTGAAGGTCCTCATACTGCGGATTATTTCTAAGTGGTTATTCGTCCCCAATGAACTACATATGAAAATAAAAGATTCATGAATCTGCTGCTAATGGTTCTTTGTGGCGAGTGTGCTAACAGACTACAAACAAACCACTCCAACTTTTTCATTCTTATTAGTCCAGATTTTCTTCCAGAGGCCCTGGGTTCGATTCCCAGAACCCACATGTCATCTATCTGTAACTCTAGTTCCAAGAGGATCTGATGTCTTCTGGCCTCCTTGGACATTGGACACACATGGTGTACAGGCATACATACATACAGGCAAAATACACATGCACATAAAACAAAGATAAATAAAATCTGAAAAAAAGTTCTACTAGTGTTCTGGTCTGGCACATACAATAATGAAACAGAAATGCTGCCTCAAGGAACATGGACATTATTTAATATAAAAACAAAAAATGGCTGCCTCAAGACATACAGTCTAATCCCACATAGGTGGAGATGATTTAATGTTTTGATAAATCCAAATCAATGCTTTACCTGACAGCCCAACATTTACAATGCATACACAGACTAAATAAGCCCTTTAATACAGAAAACAGCAGGCGTAGACTACATACATTTTGAATAAGAAAAAATGACTAACCACTGACTATAGCAACACACATATTAATTGATACAACAGAGTGATGTGGACTAGGTATGGAAAAAGGGACTTGAGTGACTGTCTGAACTTGCTAACTTGCTTACTTAGAGCCACACACACATCCCAACAGGTAAAGTTTACACGCGGAACTCAGTCAAGGCCAACCAACCAGTCTTTGTTTCCCTATCTTCTGCATTTACCCAAGAGCTTGGCTCTGAGACAGAAAACTCCCACTCTTGATTGGCTCATTCTGTCCTGTGCAATTAAGCAACACCACAATCCAGTAAACGCAATGGCTCAATTATTTATTGTCTAGTCGAGTTTACCAGGTGTTTATGAGAAAACAATGTCAAAGAGGAAAGAGGTTTGTTGCTCTTTAGAGCTGGTTTGACCAGGGATTTATTTTGAATTAAAAAAAAATGTTTTTTAACAAGGTGAGGGGAAGCATAGTTTAACATAGTGGGTGAAAATTTAGAAAGAACACGTTTGTCAATTTCCTATAGGAAATATGATTCTTATGAAAAAATCGTAGCCACAACTAGCCAGCCCAAGAGGCTGTGGGGGAACACCAGTTCCCACCTCCTAAGGGGTACAGCTGGCTACTGAAGGAGCAGAAAGCAGGACAAGGCGAAGAAAGCGGCTCAGCACCGAGCCCTCAGGCCCAGCACGGGGGCGGGAAGGAGGCTCTTTCCAACTCCCCCACCCCAATGATCTCCACCGGCGTGACAGTGGCTCTGGTGGCCCGACAGTCCCTAGCCTCCGGGAGCAGGCATTGGAGGGCCGTAGTTGACTTCTGTCACCCTCAGCCTAGAATGCCCTCGCTCCACGGTTCTACCCCCGGAAGCTCCCTCCGCATCTCCCCCTCGAAACTTCCAGCGCCGCTTCCCTTCCCAGGCCGGCTCCTGTCATCAGTGGAGCCGTCCCACCGAGGTGACCCTCTGTGTCTCCACCTATCCTCTCGCCTCCCTTAAAGTGTCCCATTCACAGCTCTAAGCACCCCTAAAGCCGCAGCCGCGCGACGCCCCCCGGTGTCCCCCACCTGGCATGCCGTCGGGGAGGTGGCCCCACCCTGCACCCCCTTCACCTGTCTCCCGGGCTGAGGTCCGACTGGCCGGGTTGCGCTGACTCCCGGTGCGAGCAGCTGGGCTCCCGAGGGCCGCCTGGCCTCTCCTAGCCGACGCGATCAGGCGACACACCGAGCCGGGTTGTGCCTCAGCAATCCGGTTAGGGCTCGTTCCCTCCGCCGCGACGTCGGAACCCCAGGCTCCCCCTCCCTGTCTACACTGCAGCTCCGGAAACCGCTGAATTACAGCCCCTCCAGCCAATCCCCACCCAGCTCCCAACTGGCCAAGACACGCCTCCGTGCATAATTAAAGAACGACCAGTTCTCTAGGCCACCCCGAGGCCTCGGGGCGAGGGCAGTACTACCGAAGCCCCGCCCATCGACCAATGAGAAGCGCCTCTAGAAGAGAAGGTGGGGTCGAGAGACGTCTGGACACGCCTCCCCGTGCGGGCTGTTCCGAGAGCTTCGTGTTCCTCCCCCTGCGGTCAAGGGAAGAGTGGAGGCCTAGCTCACAAAAGCCCGGGGGGAGGGAGGAGACATTAGTGGAATGTCCTGCTGAAAACTCAGCTGAGTTCCTGGCAGTGCGTGACGTCAAGACACTTTAAATGCCCTGATACGGCTCGCCTCTGCCCGCTCAACCTTTTCCCGGCCCTTGGCACCACGTGGGGGCGAGATTGTGAGGTTCTTACCACGTGGGAATCAGCCAGTTAGGCGATCTCCGGGTATCACCCCACATATGCATTTGGGTTTCTGAGGACATCAAAAAAGTACATGGGCGACTCTTGCCTGCTCTGAACTTCAATGTCTGCGTGAGTCTGGACATATACCCGGAAATATGACGTGGAAATAGAGTAATTACTAGATTGCGTGGGGGAGAATCGTGGATATAACCCAGTGCTGTGTTCCATCGCTTCAAGCATGAAACTCAAAAGGAAGGCTTCTTGGTCAGTTCACAGAAATGCAGAAAGCATACTCATGACAGCTGACATGAAAACACTATTTGCCATTTCCCATTCCCACGTGTCTGAGTTTTGTGTTGTGGCTTTTTGCTTTTTGTTTTTCTCATTACTTTGTTTTACTTTGTTATACTGGCTCTTAAAATAGTTCAACAGTTTTGATCAATTTGTTTCCTTTAAGAGATACTGATTTTAGGGGCTGGAGGGATTCCTCAGCACTGGCTGGTCTCAGATTCAAGTCCCACCACCCACATGATGGCTCTCAACCATCTGTAACTCCAGACCCAGAGAATGTGAGGCCCTTCTCAGACCTCTGCTGGCATCAAGGACACGCGTGGTGCACAAGCATGCATGCAGACAAATCAACACACGTTAGATAATTTTTAAGTTAGGTACTGATTTTTAAAACTAAAACACACACACACACACACACACACACACACACAGAAGGCCCATAAAATATTCTCCTTCCCTTCTGATGGTTTTAGGATTCACTGTTATCATTAACTAATCTTTTGCCATTAAGTGTGAAAGTCCAATTGGGAGAAATAGTTCTGAGACATTTTTCCATCACTGCTTAAGATTGAGGTGGTAGGTCTTAGGTCATCTAGCCTTTTCTGAGTTCTTGAAAATATCCAACCGCTTTGTTGGGTGTGCAAATTTTACTGAGTTGAAACTAGCGGTTCATGGTGTGTGGATATGCTTTGCTTTACAGAATAGAGGACGGTCGTGCAGTGATTTGTATGTGTATGTGAGGATGCAGACTTACAAGTACATCAATAGTGTTTGTGTTACCTGTGTTTAACACAGAGAGATAAAGATAAAATCTTAAAAGGGCTATTATCTCACCACACAGATAACCCCAATGACATTTCCTTTTTAAAACACAGCTCATACATACCCAAACAGTTCAGGAAGCTTGACATGTTTGTTTTTGTTTTCTTTTTCTTTTTTTTTTTGGAGACAGAGTTTCTCTGTAGCTTTGGAGCCTGTTCTGGAACTAGCTCTTGTAGANNNNCTGGTCTCGAACTCACAGAGATCTGCCTGCCTCTGCCTCCCGAGTGCTGGGATTTAAATTGTGTGCCACCACCACCCCGTCCCGCTTGGTTTCTTTATTATTACTATCACTTGGTTTCTTGAGACAGGATCTCAGAGATTTTCCAGCTTCTATCTCCTGAATGAACTGAGATTTTTTCCAGCTTCTATCTCCTGAATGAACTGAGATTTTCCAGCATCTATCTCCTGAATGAACTGAGATTTCCCAGCTTCTATCTCATGAATGAACTGAGATTTTCCAGCTTCTATCTCCTGAATGAACTGAGATGTCAGACACTCCACGCCACATCCCACCTAGGTTGAAATTTATTAATAAAATCTTCTTCCTCCATCAGTCCTTTTCCCTAAAGATAGATATGGTTATTAGTTTCTGGTGAGAAAAAAAATCAATGACTCTTAACCTTTCCTGGGTCACTGATCCTTCTGCAAGACTGACAGAAGAGACTGTGGATTCTAGACCCCAGGAAATAGACAGCCTAAGCTTTAACTCACATCTACTAAAGGCTTTCCAGATGCCTGAAACCTTTCCTCAGTCTCCAGACTGGGACTTCAGGTACCACTTCAGATCCATCTTTATGGATGTGTAATGTTTGGAACAGAAACCCAGGACTTCGAATATGCTAAGCACGTGTTCTGCCACTGAGCTACTTTTTCAGCTAATAGCTATTTTCAAAGTAAGAAGTGGGAGCTGGAGAGATGCCTCAGAGGTTTAAGAGCACTGGCTGCTCTTCCAGAGGTCCTGAGTTCAATTCCCAGCAACCACATGGCAGCTCACAACCATCTATGATGAAATCTGGTGTGCAGGCATACATGCAGGCAGATTGCTGTATACATAATAAATAAATAAATTAAAAAAAAGAAGTGAGTGCCTCCGTGTAGGGTCCCTAATGATGGACATGAATCTCCTACTGCCCAGGAGATCCACTCCAGTAGGAAACTGTTGTATTTACTTAGGGAAGTGTGGGGAGGGAGAGCACAAGCATGGTCATTGGTCTTCACAGCAGGATATCCCACATATCACCTAATCCTCTTTGAGCTTGATAGCCCATGCAGTTGACTAGCTCCCTGATACTGTAGTTAGTGTTTGTTTAATGATTTCCTGCTGACAAAACACCTATATTCGCTGTCTTTTGTTGTTGCTGTTTGTTTGTTTTAGGCAGGGTCTCTCTGTGTAACCCAGGTTGACCTACAGCTACCATCCTGACTCTGCTTCCCAAATGTTAGGATTACAGGTATGTACCACCGTGCCATCTCATGCCTCTTTTCTTTTTTTGTAACAATCATTTAGCAAATAGGAGAGGCCATATTATCCACTAATAGAACACTAAGGTTGAAAGATAAACATTATGGCTCAAGCTTATAAACCCAGCTGGGGGCTGGGGAGATAGCTCAGTTGGCAAAGTGCCTGCCATGCAAGTCTTGAACCCAGGTCCCTAGCACTCATGTCAAAAGCCAAGGGTGATCCTAATACTGGGGGAGGGGGGCGCAGAGACACATGGATACCCAGAGCTTGCTGGCCAGCCAGTCTAGCCAATCAGTGAGTTCTTGATTCAGTAAGGGACCACTTCAAATGATAAGGTAGGGGCTTTCTAAATGGCTTAGCAGGTAAAGACACTTGTCACCAAGCCTGACAACCCGAGCTTAATACCCAGGATCCCGACACATGATTGAAGAAGCAAGCTGACCCCTCCAAGTTTTTCTCTGACCTTCCCACTCATGCTATGGTATATAGGCATATTCAAACACATACACATAGATAGATAGATAGATAGATAGATAGATAGATAGATAGATAGA
>LOJH01004977.1:4284-14843 GCA_001685095.1 Ellobius talpinus
ACACAGTAGTTTTTTAGAGCAAGCTCTGCTGCATTAAAGATTTAATTTCTATTCACAACAAGAATCAACTGCTAAGAAAAGCCTAGTAACTAAGAACTTGACTGTACTTGATTATATAGCCATTTATTTACTTTGCCTATTCTATATTCATCCACACGCCATGTATTCCCTAGCAAATATTCTTAAATGCTAGAATGCTATAAGCCAAATTTTCTTTAAAGACTATTAATGCCACTGAGTAAACAATAGTTAGACTCATATAACACCAATCTAAGGCTGGAATCAAGTATTTTTTAAGTTAACAGGAGCCAATATAAGCTTCAGCCTCCCAAAGAGATATTGTAACAAGTTCTGGGACTGTTCCAGACCAGGAAGCATGCACTAAAAGAGAACAACAAAGAACTCAGCAAAGAGGAATGACCTCGACAGCTATGAAGTAAATAAAAGACATTTCCATATATTAGTGCTAAGTCGCTGAAAATAAACAATATGCAGATAAAAAATGCATTTGAATCTGAGATCGGTAAAAATAAGTTGAGCAGCTTCTGACAAAGTAATCCTTTATATTAATTGTACTGTCTTTAACAGAGTCTCAAAAACTAAAGCATGAACTATTTGATAATCAGTTTGCACAGATTGTAATACCTGAAAATACACTGTTTGTCTTGATAAGAGAAAAAGGTCTTTAAAAACTTCTAAATAATATGAATTCTTAAAATCTACTTTGTTTTCTTTTCATTGTTTTTGCTTCTTTTGTAGATAGGGCCCCATTACGTGGCCTTGACTGGTCTGGAACTCACCAGGTAGACCAGGCTAGACTGGAACTCAGAGTGATGGGATTAAAGGTGCACACCATCCTACCTGACCTTTGTTTTCATGTTTAAAGGAACCTCCTTTAAGAAAGAAAAGCAACTCACCAAGCGCAGTACATATCTCCTTGCTGGAGCTGCCGGGATAGAAAGGCAGTACACAAAACAAGGGCGTTTTTCTCATCACCCTCAGATTCTAAATTACAGATCATTTCTAATGCATCTTTGCAATCAACTTCTGAAATCTATAAAAACAACAACAACAAAAAAAAAACAGAAATAGACCATGAAGTGGCTTTAGGATATATAGAGAGAACATATTTGACTTTTTTCATTTAATAATACAAATTTTTATCAGCAAAATATTAACTTCTATACCATCACATTATAATTGAGATAATAACTTGGCTAGTGTTTTAAAAATATCCTTTTTTAACTAATAAGAGTAAATATAGTATTCTGGAAGAATATTAAGGAACATAGGACACCAACTATGTTCAGGAAAGTATGAATGCTCAGTAAATAAGTGTCAATCATAAATATCCTTTATCCATTAAATTGGATCCATTCATTACCCAGAAAAGAAAACCACTGTACTTTTACTATTCTTTAAATTACTACAAGAACCAGAAGACAGACATGGAGAATGTATTGGCTATTGATTAATAAACTAAATGTCTACTCATCCTAAAGAAAGAAATAATACAAAACATTGTATAAGCTCTATCACATTAAAAATAAGATCACACATCTCTACTGTTCGGCTTTTCATACAAACATATTCCATTTCAAAGCTTCTCTAGAGATTCATATAATCTTGATAAAGGCAACCTGAATCATTTAACCTATAATTGACTTAAATTAAAAACATATCATCTTTATATATATATATCAGAATTAACCAAAGACTTCTAGAACTTGCCACAAAACAGGACAGAAGATTCAATTCGTCGTGATATGAGATGAGGAAAAGAAGTGGACTAATAACGATCATTAGCATCTTCTGAAGAGCTTCTCTCTGTTGGCCATCTCACAGCTCATCAAATACAAGGCAAGCAAAAGGGAGTGTGAAGTGCTGTGTTTAAATGGAGGAAGGTGTGGTCCTAAGGTTCATCAATGGTCACGATGAATAAAAGCTGTCTGACAATTCATTTGAGAGCTTCCATTATATGAAATTGGGCTAGGAAACATTAATAAGAGGCGGCGCAAGGTGATGTTTGCTGACAAACCCCAGCACTCAGGAGGCAGAGGGCAGAAAGAGCAGAAGTTCTAGGACAGGCTAGGTTATAAAACAAAACAGAACAAACATAACTTCCATTTTTGTGATTTAGTAATAATTTTAAAGACCTTAAAGTGATTTTATGTTTGTTTTGTGTATGTATGAGTACCTACATGTACTTAATGTGTGCCTGGTGTCAGAAGAGACCAGAAGAAGGAACCCAATTTCATGGAACTAGAGTTATGGGTGGTTGTAAACTATCCTATGGGCTAGAAAGCAAACCCAGATCCCTAAGTGCTCTTAATTACTGAGCCATTTTTAAATAAGCATGAAATTAGTAGCTGGGCTTTGGCTGAAGCTTACACTGTTTGTGGTCAGACACATGTAATCCCCCTGAGTCTGAGGAGCACCTCTTGGTACCCTAGTTCAGTGAGTCTTCCACTGCTCCTCTGTCAGACACTGCAACAAATCTATCTGTAAGGGACCCTATTTACACAGTCCAACAAAAAAGGCGACTAGAAGATATATAATTATACAATCAACATTTTAAAATATCTACAATAAGTTAAACACAATATCAGACATTTCATGTATATTATTTAATTCTAATTTTATCACTAGACAGAAAGTGTAGCATCTTATGGACAAGACATAATGTAATTTGCTTATGACAATTAAGAAGTAGACCCACAAATCAAAATGAACTTTATCTGACTGATATCAACAACCTAAACTCTGTTATTTTAATGTTTTGTTAATTTTAAATAATTAAAATACATTCAAGATGGCAAATGTCAGTCAGACAAACCACAAGTTTTGTTTTTTTAAAACTTTTTCATAACATGTTAATAACAGTAACGTGAGCAAACTCTTTTTTGGGGCCAGTTTCTTCAGAATTAGCATGGAAAATCGACACAAGCACTTGCTGGAGAGATACTACGACAGGCTGAGTGTCACTTAAAGCAAAATTGTTTGGAACCGTATATGCATTACCTTTTAGATTTTTGAAATTATTTACATAGATACAGTAAGATATTGGTTCTGGGACCTGAATCTGAACATAACATTTTGTTCCACATCTTATCCACACTGCCTGCGGATCATTACCCAGTGCAGTGACATCTTCAATGTACCATGTCTCTCTGTGATCCATCACAAGATGGCAGATGTGGTCTGTGCTCAAATATATTTAGAGACAATTCAGACCTCAGATTTGCTGACTAGGGTTGCAAAAGAGGGTTTAAATTACTCAAAATATAGTTTATTGGCAGAATCAAGACTTCAAAACAGGCTTCAATTCAGTCTGTCCTCATCCCAGATTCCACAGATCTAAGCATACTGAGGTCCTACAGTGCTAAACATTGTTTTTTACTTGTTCAAGTTTTTAAGTTTGTATCTCTTGAAAATCTGATTTATTTGAAATTCATTATTTCTTTTAAAATTTTTGATTCCTGTTGAAATCTCAGTAGCACCAAATGTATGATTATTTCCCCTAATGAAATCACCTCCATCAAATTAGCTCCTCCTAAAGTGCATGCTTTAGTGTACATATTTAATCATATATATATACACACATATACATATATACCACACGTGTGTGTAAATACAATATGCCAACCAAAACAGCTGGTTGCCTCAAAATACATAAAATTACAATTAAAAGATATTATTATTATTATTATTATTATTGCTAGTGGGGGGGTCTATGCTGTGCACGGCTGGTACTGCTTCTCTTCTTTCACTTTTTCAGAGGTTCTAGGGATTAAACTCTGGTTTCCGGGCTTTTATGGAACATAATCTTGCTCAAATGTACTTCTTGTAGTTGTTAGCTAGATACTAAGTTTTAATAACAAATATAGATATTTCATATCCCTGATTTGCCAGGAGGTAACCTCTTTATACTACGCTGAATTTAAAACAAAAATATAATTTCAGAATGCAAATAATATTTTTGTTTTCATATGGTTCTGTGTTGCTAATAAGCATACAGAACACTGAACAGTACTTCATGCTTACCAATTATATTTACTATATTAGTACTAATTATATTTAAATAGTTTCAACAGTTTGCTTACCAAAATAAGATTATGTTTTATACATACAAGAATTTTAATGGCAAACTTGTTATTTTCTTCTGAATAATCAGTCCCTACCAAATTTAAAATGTGTAGACGTTATAATTTTTGATTTTTTTTTTAAAGATAGGGAATAGCTTAGACTGAATTTGCAATCCTCCTGCCTCAACCCCAGTGTTGGGATTACAGATCTGTGCCACAATTCCCATGTTTAAAATATGTAGATTTTCAGATTCAATTCCACTTCTGTAAACTAAATATTGATCAGCATATCTCCAAGTATGCAAGAAAGTTCACCTACAGGACAATATTCACCCATCTGGTTAAATATTCTATAAGCCCACATTGTAAAACCATGAAGTTACTAAATGTCCACGGACCAGAGGAAAGATGTCAGGTCAGTAAAAGAAAGTGCTGTCAGTGAAGGAATGTATGTGTTTTAAGTATATAAAAATGCTTGTGCACAAAAAAGTAAGAAAAGTATATTAATTACGTTTCTAACTTGATTAAGATAATTTAAAAACTCTTTGTAGTCTGTGTGGGTGTTGGCAAACAGTGCTATTACTACCGGTAAATTTCTTGCCTATAAACTCACATTGACAAGAATGTCCTCAGGACTATCAATCCAGGTCACATCTGTCAATTAAATCTGTCCCCGTATTCTCTACAGAGCATGATTTTAAACTCAAATCTTATGCCAAGCAAAAGAAAAAAAAGAACAAGAAGTGTATATGAGAAGTGGAGAACTAACACGTTTGTGAACACAAATCCCTAAGTGGGGGTACAAGTTCCAAGGTGCAGATGAAATGACCACTCTTCTCATGTAGCCAAAATAATAAGTCCATCTTAAAAGCAATTTTAAACATTTTCCTCATATGGGACAACAAATAACAAGTTTCAAGTATTTTTAACAAATACTACAAAAGCAATCTATTTCTCAGAAAACAGATGTTTAACAAGGACATATCCAGAGACACAGAGATCTTAGTGAACCATGCTTAAGAACAAGAAGGAAAAAAACAAAACAAAATAATTAGTGCTATCTGCTTAATAAAGAAAAGGAAATGGTATCACTGCACAACATCGGAGGGACCTAGGATCCCCAGGTATAGGAATCTCTCTGGAGTCTGTCCCAGAGCAGGCTGCTGCTGCTTAACTCAAGATACTGACACTGAAAGGGAGTATGACTTGAGTAGTTCAAGATCTGGGAACACAGTTTTTGAGACTACAAACTCAGTCTTCAGCTTCAAAGGTAATCTAATGACCACACTCTTAGACAGCTCTCCATTAACAACCTTCTTTAGTGCAGGGACCACGCCCTGTTTGTTGCCCACCCCTCCTACCTACTGTATAGAACATATATTATACAATCAATGCCACACATGTCAAAGGCTATTAAAAGAAATTTTCATATTTGTCAGTTAAGTTGTCATTTTCAACTAATAAGAAAGCTTCGGTTTTAAATTTGCCCTCATATATAGCAACAGAAAATGCAAATTATGAAGCTAAAAGAAACAGTAAAGAGAAGTAGTTACAGATTAGACTAATAGAATAATGTCCAAGGCTGGGAGCCTAGGTTTCACTTTATCCAGCTTGGAAACTGGCTGGAACCACTCTCCCTAAGTTTTCTAATATCCTCACCATATACAAGAAGCTTATTTATCATCTGACTTCTTAATTTTACATTCACAAGAAAAGCACACAGACATCACAGGCAATCTCTACCCTCAGCGGGCACTCACTTCTCAGGCAACCATGCTCTGAACTCTAATTATAGGCTTCTCTGTCTTCTAGGGACTACACATAGGATATGTGTGATAACCGTGCTCTCCATCTTGTATTTCAGCCTTCAAGTCCTTTAACATATAAATCCATAGAAAGTTACTTAACTCTTGAGAATTTTCTATCAGTATACACTGAAATATGATCATGACTATCCTCATTTCCCTTTCCGAACTTTCCCATTCTTAAAAAACTAACAAACCCAGAGTCCAGTGAATGCTGCCTCTGTGTGTATGAGTGTGAGGCTGATCACTGTAGCTTGGGATTTGGTCAGCACTGCCCCCTTGTCCCCTTTCACCAGCTACACACTGCTAATAGTTCTGTTTTCTGTTCTAATTCTTTTCTGTTTACTACTCTTACACAGGAGAGATGTAAGACCCTTGAAAACAGTGCTCATAGAGTACTATATCAATGAACACCCACAGTTCAATATACTATTAATTACCTAAGTTTTTAAACACAAATTGCTATCTCAACTTTTAATTATAAAATTGAGTGCACAAAAATGTATAATTTCCTTTTAGTAATAATTATACTTCCTAGTTTTGTGTAAATTCTGCACTTTCTACCAAATGAAGCTAAAATAGAATTTTATTAAAAAATACACATTTACATTAAATATGCAAATAACATTTACTTTTTGAGTGCTATATTTTATTATACAACATTGTGTGTTTATTTACACAGGGTCTACAAATAGAGATAATTTATATGACTTCTACCTAGAATTACTCTTCTTGTTAAATTAAGTCAGTTAAAAATATCATCTTGACATCAAATAAAAATGAAGTTATGGCATAAATACTGCCAAAAAATTGCCTTGAGACTGTTAAGACATATCATATTTCCTTTAATTTAGCCAACATGAACTATCCACATTATTTAAATTAGAAGGCCCAATCTGTCACATATGAATCTGAAAGCAGCTTAGATTCCAATTGCCTTTACCAAGGAGCACGCCACAATGTAAGACAGACAAATGTGCTCCGTTATTTACAATAAAGGAAGTCCACAACCTTCTATTCTAAATCTAATTAAAAAAATAATCTATCCACGTTAGAAAATAATTACTAATAAAAAGTATACTCACCTCTTCAATTAGCTTTTCATTTGGTGATGATGTGCAAAGACAGACAAGGTAAGTTTGCTTAAAACTACCTTTTGTACCAATCTCTGGATGCTCAGAACACAGCTTTGCTAGAGCAGTTGCTTGACTTAACTGATTTGTTTTGATTAGATGTTTAATTCTCATATCCAACAAGATGGGACCCTCAAAAGCTAAAAATTCATTCACTTAAAAAAAAACAAGACATAATAAATTATTAACATTTGGTAATTCATCTGCAATACAAATACTTAGAAGCAATTTTCAAAAACACAGAAAATAAAACTTTTTCCTTTTGGCAATTTTCTATTACTGTCAGCAAAGATATCACGCAATATTTGACTTTTTAAGTTAAGAAGAGGTCCCACTACCCACTCAACCCCCTAAAACACAGTCTTACTATGTAGCCCAGGCTGGCTTAAAACTTGTGACCCACCTGTCTCAGTCTCTCAAATGTCACAGTTATAGGCATGTGATGCCATACCAGGCTTGCCAACTTTCTGTTTGTTTTGTTTTTGTAACAGGGTTTCTTTGTATAGATTTTGCTATCTAGTAACTAGCTGAAGACCAGGCTGGCCTCAAACTCACAGAGATCCAACTGCCAGTGCCTCCTGGGTGCTGGGATAAAGGCATGGGGACCCCCACACACAACTCCCCACCTCAGGCTTGGAAACTTTTAAAAGTTACAGCAAATTTTTTTTATTCTTAAAGCACCATTTAGAAGGAGTTGAAGAAACCAGTTGGGGGGCGGATAGGGAGACAGGATCTCACTGTATAGCCCTGGCAGGTTTGGAACTTACTATGTAAACCAGGTTGGTCTTGAACTCAAGGAAGTTCTCCTTCCTCTGCCTCCAGATTAAAAGTGTGGACCACCATACCAATCTTGAATAAACTTGATGATACAAATATTTCTCCATTGAATTCTTTTAAAATTACAATAAATTATTCTTCCCAATACACTTATTCTTAAATAACCCAGAGCACCACAAAATTATCTGGGTAATAATAAAGAGTACTTGGAAAATCTAGAATAAGAAATTCAACTATTACTTGGTTCAATGTTGACAATGTATTTACATCTTTTACAAAGGGGAAGTCTGTCTTTTTAATAAATGTTTAAAATAATCAAAAATATGCACAAAAATAGTAAGGGGGGAAAGTCTGCCAAGGGACAAATCCCTTAAATAAATTTGTAATTTTACCTATTTCAGTAAATACATACAACATATTTCTATTCTGGTCAAACCTGTACTCTTTTGGTTCTCTACAACATCAAGTCATTTTGTATCTCTGAAGGAGAATTTATCTTTTAATACTTGGGTTTTTTTTTTTGCTTTTGGTATTTTCTGTTTGCTTTTTTTTTTTCCAAGACAGGGTTTCTCTGTATTGAAGCTCACTTTTAGAGCAGGCTGACCTCAAACACACAGGTATCTACCTGTCTTTGCTTCCTGAGTGCTGGGATTAAAGGCATGAGCCACCATGCATGCAACTATGAATTAAAACACTTCCCTAAGTTTTCTGTACCTGAATAAAAATCATGTTTGAACATTCATTTCTTGATGGCTTGCTTGAAGCTTTTAAAAAACTTCTAGGAACAAACAACTGAAATGTTCTGTAGATAAAATGCTATTTTCTCTAATTATGATATCATGAAAGGTGTGTGCAATGGGAATCTAGTAGACTCCTTGTATCTATTATAAACAGTAGAATCTAACAGTTGTTTCTGTATCTAGGGCAGTAGTAGAATGCATTAAGTGTTTATTGAAGAAATCATAGTAGAGAACGGTTTTCTATGATTTATAAAGTGGTTTTTCTGAAGGTGTTTTCCATGCATTGTGTGACTTTGGTCACGAGACTATCCAGGCACACTTGGAGGTCTTGAATTATTGGGTACTGCAAACAGTACACAACAAAGACTAAAGGTTGAGGGTATAAAGATTTCCTTCAGAGAACATACAGAATATACCAAAGAGGCTTTTGGTCATGAGAAACTTGTACCCCAAACACAAGCTTTGTGTGTGCTTCAGAACAGAGGTTCGAGGTTCAGTTCACAGAAACTGTTCCTCTTGCTGCTAGAGGGCCTAAAACTACATTCTGGGATGAATCTCTCTGAACACTTGCAGAACACAGCACAGGACAGATATATCTAGGAGAGTGTGAGACGGGCCTTCATTTTCATCATCCTATGTGCCCTTCTAGAACCATTAGTTCTAGTTTGTCTCTGTTCTACTAGAAAAAGACATGTTGTACAGCACCACTACCATGACTTTTCACTATTAAAGTCATAAATAATTAAGCAAATACAGAATTCCAAATTTAAACCTTTACTTCAGCCCAGACCTCTATTCTAGCCACTGAACATGAATAAATAGATGTAAAAAGTATCTAGTGCCTCAGTACCTGACATGAATGTAAAACATCTCTTTTTTTAGTTCTATGTGATCCAGCTGGGACATTTATAATAATCTTTTCAATTAAGTTCACTACCAAAGCAAACTCTAATTAAGATAAAGTTTTTCTGACTATTTATGAGCAACTGACGTTAAGAAACACAGCTTTGTGCCACCCCTCCCCACTTTTTCCAAAAGGAAATTCCAGAGATACAAGGTCTGGGAATTATTACAAATTCTCCCATGGAAACTCATGATCAATAGAATCTGGAAGATAATGGTAAAGAAAAAAGTTCACAGTGGCAAATATCTAATAAAACTGATGGCATTTCCTAAAAGGCCAATTTTAAATAATCTCTAAAAAGGTTTTGAAACAAAGATATTTCTGACAACCTGTGCAGAATACTGTGTTAGATTGGTGCCTTAAAAAAATAACAATGAGGGCAAAAGAGTTGGTTCAGCAGTTGCTGCTGTCCAGGAAGATCTATATTCTACTCCCAAGACCACACAGTAGTGCACAATCATCTCTAACTCCAGTCCCAGGAAGTCAGATGCCCTCTTCTAGTCTGTCTGGGCGATAGGTACACACGTGGAGCACAAGCAAACATGGAAGCAAAACATACACACAAAATAACAAAATAAATAAAACCATTTTTAAACAAATATTAGTCTTAACATTTTTTAAATCATAGCTACTTATGATTTAATGATGGGAAATCAATAGCATTTATCAATTTCTAAGAAAAATGGATTTCTAAGAAGCACAGACTACTGGAGCAGAAGGGACTTTATATAGGAATGCAGCTCTGTCATTTGGCGAAATGGGTAAACCAAGGCTCACAGAAAGGGAATAACTTCTTGAAGTAATAAAATCATTTAATGATAAATCAAGACAAGAGTGTGTTTTCTGACTTCTAATTTTATAATTTTCTGTAGGATCAGAAAAAAGAAACTTCTACCTGACCACTGTACCTACTTATAATTTCATAAATTACACCTTCAAACTATGCAGAGTTGTAAAGCCATGTGAGCTTTTAAAAGAAAGTTATAGATCCCAAACTAGCACTTCAAATGAGGGCTGTGGGAGGCTGGAGAGATGGCTTGGAGGTTAAGAGCACTGACTGCTCTACCGGAGGTCCTGAGTTCAATTCCCAGCAACCACATGGTGGCTCACAACCA
>LOJH01004977.1:24439-37220 GCA_001685095.1 Ellobius talpinus
TCTCTCTCTCTCTCTCTCTCTCTCTCTCTCTCTCTCTCTCTCTCTCTCAAGTTTACCTTTATCCTTATCCAATGGCTCCTGGGAAAGAATAGTGGACAGTACCGCATTTTTCCACACCCCAGACTCCTGAGCTAGAGTTGCTAAAAAATGTAGCTCGCAGCTGCCGCTCTCCATCAGCGTCTCATGAGCTACCTACAAATGTTAAATAAACACACCATTTAGATGCCTTAAAGTTTAACCAAATAAGCAAAACTCATTCAACTGCATCCATATTACATAGGTAAGTAATCTCACCTGCACCAATGTCTGAAATTGTTCCCACTGTTTATCTGATAACTCAACAGGTAGACATAGTAAAAGTTCAACACAGCTTCTAAAAAGGAAAAGGACACAAATGATTATTGAAAATAAAAGTAAAACAAAACCAATAATTCTGTCAGTAGAGTCTTCATCAACTATTTTAAATAAGATCTACTTTAAATGAAATAACCATAAAGCCTGAGAAAATAAAGTCAAAGAAAAAAATTAATTATAGTCTTTGATTAATGTTTCAAAGTTCTACTCACAATGCCAAGCGTTCCAGAACCAAGGCTACACTTTCACATTCTGAGGTAAGGTATGGTCGAGCTTTAACATAACTTTGGATGGCCACTGTGTATACCTCCAGTAAAGGTAAGGGGTCTTCGGAAGTTTTCCACTTCTCTGCATATTCAAGGAGTGTCTGTTTTGGATGGAATAATAAAACATATTCAAATGTAAATAAAAATTGCACATTGACTCATCAACTTTTTTCCTTTTCCAACTATTTTAAACAAAAATGTTTCCAACAATTTTGAAGAAGAACAAAAAAAGCAGTTTGTACTGGGCAGCAGTCACACATGCCTTTAATCCCAGGACTCGGGGGGGCAGAGGCAGGTGGATCTCTGAGATCTCGAGGCCAGCCTGGTCTACAAACCAAGGTCTAGGACAGTCAGGGCTATCACACAGAGAAACCCTGTCTCAAAAAACCAAAATAAGTAAACTTTAAAAGAAAAAAAAAACTGTGTTAAATATTAAAGCTATTTCCAAGAGCAAGAAGATGAAGGGTGGCTTCCTAAGCAGCAGCAGCAGCAGCAGTCGTTCAGCACAGCTGCTTTAGCACTGAGCAGGACAGAACCAAGTTCACCAGGCCATATCAACTCCCAGGCCTAGCCCCTGTCCAGAAACTCCTACACTGGCTTTTCTTGGCAAGTCCCCTTGAGAACCATGCCCTACAAAGCCATCTCCTAGAGCAGCTCCTGACACTCAGGTCCTGAAGCAGTCAAGCCTGAAACAAGCTAGAACATCACATCAAAAACAAGCAATGAAGGAAATCAACATGCCAAACTCACATCACAAAAACAACAAAAAAGACCAATAGCATTACCCCCCCAGCCCTGTAGTAATGTTCTTCAATGAGAGCTACCTAGATGAACTGCAGGACACAGAATGTAAATGAGCAATCACAATACCTTTATCACACTTCAAGGTATTTAAATACAGCTCAAGGAGCTTAAAAATGTTATCAATAAGTTGTCTGGTGGCCAAAAAACACAGACATATAAACTGAATGGAACAAAGAAAACTTAGGGTTCGAAAAGTGAATTCAGTAAAATGACTAAGGCTAGTGGGAGCTGAAATTAAGATGGACTTGCCCTGGTTTGTCAGTTTGACACAAGCTAGAGTATGTGACAAGAGGAAACCGAAACTGAGAAACTGCTCGTGTGGAGCATCTTCTTGATTAATGATTGATATGGGAGGGCCTAGTCAATTGTGGATGGTGCCACATCTGGCACGTGGTCTTGAGTGTATAAGAAAGCAGGTTGAGCGGGCCATGGGGAACAAGCCAGTAGACAGCACTCCACGAGCTCTGTTTGAGTTCCTGCCTTGAGTTCCCTAGATGATGGAGCGTACTGCTTCCGATCATGGTATTTTATCACGGCAACAGAAAACCTAACTAAGACAAATATTGATACCAGGTTTGTGGAACACTGCTTGTGACAGACCTGACCATGTTTTGGGGAGGATTGTGGAAGGACTTTTCAAGTATTCAGAGCTTAAGAAGCTACTGTGGGAATTTAAAAAAATAATAAAAAGCAGTGAATATGATTCAAGGCCTGGCTCATAAAGTTTCAGAGGGACATTCTGAGCATCCCCTAATGGCCATCAGGGTCCGTCAATATTCTGAATCAAGAATTTGTGGTTCTGGTCAGCTGGGACTGAAGAATCAGCCATGATTAAGAACAGACCAGCAGCGTGGGTAGTGTTTCCTGAGGATCAGCACTTAGAAGCTGTGGTCCAGAGACAGCCAAGGCTATATGTCATGCTGGCAGCCAAACCTGGTAATGGGTCAGTTTCCCAGGTGGTACTGGTTTTGAAGGAATGAAGGTGTCATGTCATAGTTGAAGGATAAAAACAAAAAACTTTCTATGATATAAGTAGACAAAAAGAATTTGTGACTAATAAATCAGTCCTACAGAGAATAATGTAAGCAATACTTAATACTGAAGAGAGGAATAAACACAGCCAAGAGACTACAGAAAGAAAACAAAGGAAGCTGTAATGACTAAAACAAAAAAATATTATGACAATATAAACAGCACACACACAACCCACACAATAACTTTGAATATTAATGGTCTCAATTCCCCAATCAAAAAACACAAATTAGATGAATAGATTAAGAAACAAAACAAAAAAAAAGCTGGCTAAGACCTTTTATCTTAACCAACACTGGGAAAGGAGAAGCAGGAGGATTAGTTGAGGCCAGAATGCTCTACTTAGTGAGGACCATAGAGACACTGTGTCAAAGAAAACAAAATCTTTCTGCTGTTTACAAGAAACTTTAAAGATAGGCGCCACTGTAAAGAGAAATAATAGGCAGACATATCCCAAGCAAATGAGACCAGGAAGAAAGCAGCTGTCATTATCCTAATTTCTAACAAAACAAGCTTCAAACCAAAACTAATCAGAAGAGATATGAAGAACATTCCATTCTAATCAATGGAACAATTAATCGAGAAGACATTACACACATGTGCAAAAGTCTGACACACCCAATTTCATAAAATGATTACTACTGCAATTAAAGACAAGGATTAGCTCTAATTCAGTATAGGATGGGATTTCATTAACCCACTTTCTCCTATAAATAGGTCATCTGGACAAAAATTAAAAATTAAAATTAAAAACAAGAATTAAATAACGTCACACTGATCAAGTGGACATAACAGGTTTATAAAAATATTTCTCCCAAACTCCAAAGAATATGCATTCCACTCTGGATCACATGGAAGCTTCTCCAATACAGAACATATCCTGGAACACAAAAGAAATTTTAACAAGCTCAGAAAAACTAAAACAATTTGTGTATCCTATCTGACTACAATAAAATAAAGTTTAAAACCAAGAGCAAATGAATGTCTAGTAACTATACAAAGTCATGAAGATTAGTATTACTAAATAATAAATAGATCAAAGAAATAAAATAAAAAAATGAAAAACACGAAAAAAATCCAGAATATTTAAAGTAGTTTTAAGAACTATGCTCAATTAACTTAGAAAATCTAAAAGAAATAGATTAATTAATATAAAGATTCATCTACACCAAAATAAAACCAAGAAGAGCTCAAAACTTCAACAGACCATGCCAAATAAGGAGAACAAACAGTAAGAAAAGGCCTTCCTTGGGGCCGGGAAGATGGCTTGGAGGGAAAGAATACTTGCTGTTTTTCCAAAGAGGACCAGTGTTTGGATCTGAGCTCAGAGCTCCCTGTAATTCCAACTCTAGTGGATGCAATGCCCTCTTCTGGCGTCTATAGGTACTCACATATACATGTACATATACACAAGCAGAAACCATGCACACATGAATAAAAATAAACAAATGCTTTAAAAGGACTTCTCAGAACTGCAATTCCAGATTCAAGACATATTACAAAGTCTTTGAACCTTTTGGAGTTGACTCTTGAGCTGTGTGACAGGGAGGGATCTAATTTCATTCTTCATGTGACCACCCAGTTTTCCAAGTAGCATTTGTTGGTGATGACTGTCTTTAATCCAGTGCATATAGTTGGCGTCTTTGTCAGATATCAAATGGCAAATGTAGTTCTATGTGTCTTTATTCAGTTCTTCTTTTTGGTTCCATTAATAAGCCTGTTTTATGCCAGAGCCATGCGGTTTTTATTGCTATTGCTTTGTTTTACTGAGAAGACTTCAATCTGGTACCTGAAACTCTGAAACTGCTATAAGACCTACAAGATAGGGTGCAGGAAAAGACTTGCTGAGCAAAACTCCATTTGCCCAGTAATTAAGGTCAACAAAAGACAAATGGGACATCGTTAAACTAAAAGCTAAAGAACAATCAACTAAGTAAAGAAAATCTTGGTCAACTATACATCTGAGGATATCCAAAAGAACTTGATTGACTTTTCAAGTCAAAAGAACTTGAAAAACAGGGTCAAGAAAACAAATGACAAAAATAAGGAGGGTCGGAGGCACTACAGATCTGAAGAGTTCTCAAAAGAAAAGTGGCTAAGATTTTTTTAATCTTTTCAAAAAACGTGTTCAACATTACTAGCAATTAGTGAAAAGCAAATTAAAACTATATTCAGATTTCATCTTACCCCAGTCAGAAGGGCCAAGATCAAGATAATTGACAAGAAATGTTGGTGAGGACATATGGTTGGTGGGTTTCCACTATGGAAATCCATGTTGAAAAAAAAGCTAAAAGTAGATCTACCATATAATCTAGCTATATCATTCCACAGCAAATGTCCGAATGACTCATATCTTATCCTGCATATACTTGCTTGGCTACGCTCCTTGCTGCTCTATTCACAATACCCAGAAAATGGAAAACAGCCTACATGTCCTTCATCAGACGAATGAATAAATAAAAATCTAGTACATAAACACAAGAGTATCTACTTAGCTGTATGGAAATTGAAATTTGCAGGTAAATGGACAGAACTAGAGTGTATACAGATACAAAGGAACAGATGCCATACCTTCTTTCTCATTTGTGGATCCTAGCTCCAAATCCTTACCAATGTGTATATAACCTGGACTAACTGCAGACACCACAAAAGTAGCAAGGGACCAAGGGAGAGGGGCTGAAGGAGCTCTAGAGAGGAGGATAGTATAACATGGGTGCTGTATGGGGGGAAATAGAAAAAAGTGGGGGAGGGCTATGTAGCACGACTAATAAAAACCCAGAGAGAGATAGGGTTCAACCTGAACATCAGAAAAGCAAACCTCTTTGAAATCTTCGGACTGAAAAGGAGCGAGTTCCTGTCTCATCCCACCTTATACTCCTCTCTAGTGCTAGTATTAAAGGTGTGCACCACCATCGCCTGCCCTCTATGGCTGACTAGTGTGGTTGCTGGGATTAAAGCTACCAGTGCCTGGCCTGTACGGCTGATTAGTGTGGCTGCTCTGCACTGACCTTCAGGCAAGCTTTATTAAAATGCAAATAAAATATCACTACAGGGATATCTGGAGGGAGTTTGAAGGATAACTAACACTAAAGATGTTTGAAAAATCTAGCTTATATATGTGTGTATGTGTGTACACATGTGAATATGCACACACATATATGTGAATATGAACGTGTGCGCGCACACACACACACAGAATTTAAATGAAGTTACACCACTTGGAGTGATAATGCTGTCTCCAAGAATCAGAGACTAATAAAAACTCAAGTGCTGTTGTTCAGGAGTCCAAGAAACTCCCAAAACAATATAGGTTATTACCATTCTAGATTGCCTCCCACAACCTGAAGATAAGACACTATGAGTGAAGACACCACACACCTTGAACACAACACTTGGAGGAAATAAAGCTGAAATTGACCTGGAAGCCTCCCCCTTAGAAGTTATGAAATTCTAATTTCATAAATATTTGAGATGCTATGCTAGCTGCCAAGAGAGAAAAGAAACAATATTCTTATCTGATGTGGGATGCCCTTCTGTATTCTGTGAATGTTTGAATGCCATTGGTTAATAAAGAAGTTGGTAGAATAGAGCCCGGTGGAAAATCCACGTAAAGATAAAAAGAAGGCAGAATCAGAGAGATGCCAGTAGCCACTGGAGAAGCAAGATATGAGGTAGCAAGCCACAAGCCTCGTGGTAAGATATAGAATAGAAATAGGTTAATTTCAGTTATAAGAGCTAGTTAGTAATAAGCCTGAGCTAATAGGCCAAACAGTTTGTAATTTATATGAAGGCTTAGAGTGGTTATTTGGGAAATGGTGGTGGGAGAGAAACCTTCAGTTACACTTATCTAGTTGTAAATACTATGAATCACCATGACCATCAAGGCAAGATGGTAGATTGCCACTAACAATCTTGGGTATAATCAACAGCTTCCTAATTAATTATACTTAAGAACTGCTCAATAGGAATAAATTCACACTAAGTATTATAAACCTAGCCAAATACTGTGGCTGGTGAGGTCAAGTACCCTAGAGGGGAATCTACTGCCTACTTCCCTAAATCTGTGTAAGTTCTAGCTGCATTTTAAATACTTATATCCTCTCTCACCACACATCAAAGAAGCTAATCCACAACTGGTCAAAATACAGAGAACAACCCCTACACCTACAGCTCAAGGAACACTGGAAGATTTTAGCAGCCAGAGAATTAGGATGTCTGTTTTAAGACTCATCTCTCTATGACAGGGAAACTACACCCATGAAATCTCAACAATATGGCTGCCCAAACAAGACCAGTAAAACGACTATAACACTGACATGCCAATAAAGATGGGACAGATAGCAAAAGCTCCACCCTGAGACAAAGAGCTGCAGGCATTTAATGGCTGCTAAGAGAGGGAGAATTAGTTTTCTCCTGGGACAAGCCCCCTGATAGATTATCCAATCCCAAAAGGTCATTAACAAAACTAAATGAACAAACTGTATTTACATATACATGTGTGCTCATGTATGCACATAACATACATATAACAATAATTATTCAATAAGAGGAGGTTATAAGTTTGAGGAGGGAAAGGTGGAAATGATGCAGGAAATTTTTTTACTAATTAAGTTTTTCCATTTACTTTGCATCCAGACTGGAGTTTCCCCTCCCTCCCTTCTTCTATCCCACCCCCGTATTTGCACTTTATTAAGCATTTTGACAGCTTTTTAAAATAAAATTTATTTCTAGAACCAAAAGAAAATGGAAAATTGTTTTAATTAAGTTCACTTGTAATTTATTTGGTAATAAAATATGACACAGGTTTCCCCGCTCTCCTTAATGCATATTCAGATGTTTAACTCATAAACACTTCAAGATTCAAAGTTATTACATAATACAAATGGATAAAACTCAAGGATACTTCACCTTATAAAGCATTCTACATATTTTATATTTTTATTAGGCAATTTCAGAAATTCATACACTCATTATTTCTCAGCTGACATGTTAAACAGCTGAGTTTGAAGAAACTTTCCCTTTTAATACAGTTATATTAACACACAACTGTGACCATGACCATGTCATTTACTTTTGTTTAATGAATAATCTAGGTGACATTTTAAGCCAAAAACTGTTCAACTTACTTTAATGTAAAGCAAATATTTTAGAGTCTATAGATAATCTTAAATGTTTGATGCAATTACACATACAAAATAAAAATACTTCAAGGTTGATGACTGAGTTATACATTTACTAAAGCAAAAGAGAAGTGATTAATGTCATATAGCATCTAGCTAAAGTATAATAATAAAATTTTACATACTAGTGGGCAAAGTATAAATTATGTAATAGGTTTTGTGATCACTTGTGAATGTATATTAAACAGAATAGGCTTTCCCTTCACACAAAAGAGGAAGTTTTCTGGATGCCACCAAGATTGTATATTATAATGCACTCCTAATTCTACTCAAAGTTAGTAGAATGAATATTTAGCTTTTATTCAAAGCCACCACACTCTTAATGTATAATAATTCACATATTAAATTCTTTCAAAAACTGAAATGGGGTAAATTCTAAAACAAGGTTAACTACTATATCATTTCCTTACTTTGGTAAAACAAAATTAGGACTATCACTGCCCAGGCTGCCAGATGCCCTGCCCTTCCTTCACTACAGACAGTAAGTAGGCAGGCTCCTTAGTTACCACCCACTGCTCCGGCTGCTACTGCTGGCCCTCACTGCTGCAGTGCGCTGAAAACATTTTCAGGAATTGTCAGGTATAAAAGGATAACTCAAGTTCAGCCTGGACTCCTGACGAGCCCTCTCCAAGGTCCCATCAGTGGCAATATTCTAGGACCTTATGATTATCATGTCTGGTTACAGCAAACCGTTCAGAAGAGTAAAATAAATAGCAGAATAAGAACAATTTATCACAATGCAATCAGAAATGAGGCAATTTCCCCCATTTTATTACTTTTTAAAACATTTTTCCTGCCTAACATAGGCACAGTACCTAAAATTATTTGAAAAGTCAGTCTTATATGTGATTTCATTTTACTTTCCTACTGACCTTATAATTTTAATAAGAGAACTTTTAGAGACAAGGGAATATACATTTAAATAAAAGAGAAATTTGCAGACTAAACTTTAATATAAGTAAATGTAAACTATATAGTTTCTTATACTGAAAAAAATTATTTTTGTATTTTATTAAAATATTATAAATTCTAATACTCAATATTTTGATATGTATCTGTGTGGAGTGGTTGATACATGTGATTAAAATAAACCTTAAGAAATTTAAGAAGCTATTTTGCCTGATTTCACTTAATTAAGTTATAAAGAAATGCAAATTATAAGCAAAACTGTTATTGAAAAGCATGATAATATTTTATACAGGAAATAAAATAAAGTAAAATAGGGCAATAGTCTTTGTTCTCTAGTCAAAAATAGCATCCTCCCCAAAAGAAATGACTTAGAAGACACTTGAGCAAGCAAGCGTCCACAGGCATGGGATGAAGAATTTAAGGGAATAATTCATATGTTCACACATATTATTTTAGTAAGTTAAAAAAATAGTATGTAAAAACTATTCTGATAAGTTTTACCATTTCTGCAGACCCCATACAAGACCAATTCTAAAGATATTAAAGAGTGATTATAAGGTCAAAGAAATATTTGTAATAATGAGGGGTTTTGAATTTTTAAAAAGTCATCAGTCATAATTTAATTAAGAAAGTATTTCAAATTGACCTCACTGAAATTATTTAAAAAATGTTTCTCTTCATCACTGAATAAAGAGATAGAAAACACTGTCACCAAAAAGAAAGTACACAGACAGACAGCATAAAGGACCAGCTGTTAAAAAAAATCATCAAAATCTTTGCAGATATGTTGAACGATAAGGGACTCTACATGTCTTCATAGTGTACAAGACTTCCACAGATGCGGAATACACATTTAAACACACAAGCAAATCCAGGTAGCCTCTGCTCAAACAAACAAAAGACAGAGGGTATCCTGAAGGAAAAAGCCCCATTAGACTCATAGTCAGCTTCAGAGCTGCACCTTACCTCACCTCACCATCCCATTATACTTAAAACCTTCATGGTATGACATGTTCTGTGGGGACAGAAACAATCAGCTAACTTCTGGATCTCCACCCAGATTGGAAACATGCAGAAACATAAACGTAGAAGGTATTTTTGGGGGGAGAAGGGGATGTGACTGCATGCTTATGTCCCCCCCCACACACAGACAGGGTTTTATTATATAAACTAGACTAGCTTCAAACCCATAAAATCCCCCTGCCTTGGCTTACCTAGTGCTAGGATTACCACTAGATTCACCCTTCCTTACCTATTAATGGAGGGGCTGACACAAATGCTGAGAGAGAGATTTATGCTTCGACAAGGCATTCTCTAGGGGAGCGCAGGTATCTAAAACGCAATTATGAGGAAGGGGCCTCTCACAGGCCAGGACAAAAAGTGAGGTGAGGCTTCTGTCTTAGTTCCTAGATGGCTCAGGCATTGTTATATCATTTTAATCTGATTCACTTTTCATGCAGAGTACTTTGCATTTCTCACAAGTCTGGTGATATCCTCCAGTCTTTTAATCAATTAGATCATCCAGATGAATAGTAAAGTGGGAAGCTTAAGAAAACAAAACAAAAACCCACAAAGAACTCTACATGGTGACTGACAGAAGCAATTTTGAACTGACATTAGTTCCTGGGTAAACCAACATGAAACAAAAAGCCAAGAAAACTAGGAATTTAGTGATGCAACCATTCTCTAAGAGGGCTGTTTAAACTGTCAGTCTTCCAAGCTTCTGCCAGGGCATGCAGTTATGGAGGGACCACATCCCTGGTTTCTATATTCAGATTCTAGCAGAGAACTTCTAAAATCCTTGAAATCTGCTTGAGTTTTGAAGTGTCTTTCTTCTGGCTGAGGAGCATCTTAACAACTTCAGGATGGAGACTGGTCAACAGAATGGTCATGTCACAATTAGGTAGGGACATTCAGCCCCACTATGCCGAAGCTTCTGAGAAGAAGAAAAGAATTGGGGATTGAGTTTAATCTCTAATGATCTATGACTTAATGAACCATGCTTATGTAACAAGACTTAAGAATTCTTTTTAAATATTTATTTATTTATTGTGTATAGAATATATGCCTGCAGGCCAGAAGAGGGCACCAGACCTCATTACAGATGGTTGTGNGTGAGCCACCATGTGGTTGCCGGGAATTGAACTCAGGACCTTTGAAAGAGCAGGTAATGCTCTTAACCGCTGAGCCATCTCTCCAGCCCCAAGACTTAAGAATTAACACTCAAAGGGATGGTATACTCCACCTCCACATGGATGGACAGGGAAGCCCTGAAGCCTCATCCTCGGGACCTGTGTCCTTTATCATAGGTAGAATGGCTAGCATTTTCCTGAATTCTGTGAGTCACCCCACTAAATCAACTAAGCAGGGCTCACATGGGCTCACAGAGACTAAGGCAGCAAGCATGAGGGCCTGCACAGGTCTGCACCAAGTTCCTCTGCACGTATGCTATAACTGTTAGCTTGGTGTTTCTGTGATACTTCTAATGGTGGGAACAGGCAAGTCTGACTCTGGCCAACTCACGGGACTCTTTTCCTACTACTGAGCTGCCTTGTCCAACTACTGTATCCTGTTTTGTCTTTTTGGCTGTTGTCTCTTGGAGGCCTGCTCTTTTCTGAAGAGGAAATGGAGGGGGAGTAAATATGGAGGAGAGGGGAGGGGAGGGGAGAGCTGGGAGGAGTGAAGAAAGGAGAAATCTATGATCAGGATATATATTATATGAAGAAAAGGATCTATTTTCAATCCAAAAAAATGTAACAACCTGTAGAAAGGACCATAAAAGTCTTCAACTCTGGAGTCACATTTGATGCAGTACAGGGCAGCCTGGGCCCTGTAACCTAAAGTACAGCTATCCTTGAAGACACACCTTTGTAAGTAAGACTCTGTTTCAAAATGTACAAAAGGAAGAGGGCTGGGGATGTAGCTTTGTACTTGCCTAGCCAACAGCCTGAGTTTAATCTCCATCGTCCACCACTGGAAAAAAGAACGTTCAATACTGTTTTACAGTGTTGTCATCAGAGGGTCCTGTGAAATACAAGGACCCAATTGCCTCTGCAACATTCAAATGAGTCTTCTGGTAACTTAGGTCAATTATAAATTGATGGAGTTACTTTATAATAGCAAAGTAACCATTACTTACAAAATGTCAATGTATTCTTCACAATTCTAAGAAGCAAGTATTTCTCCCCCAATTTGCAGCTACAGTTGGACTTCTTTGCTGGTTATGTTTACTTTTACTTAGAAAATCAAAACCAAAGCAGTGTAAACAGTAATAAGTCTTCACAGGAGAAACTAAGAGAAAGAGCAGGTTCAGGATTAGGTTTTTTACTCAACTCTTTCTTCAACCATGTTATCATTACTTCCACCATTCAGGAGTGTAGCAAATGCTACTCCTCTCACATTCCTGGAACACAGTGCAATAAAATTATATACTATAACCAAAAACAATATTCTTATCAACAAATGGTAATTGTAAATGCAACTCTAAGTCATGGGTGGAAGAAATCATAATAGAAATCAGAGTACTCGATCCAAACTGATGTCCTGGCAGGTATTATAAACTAAAGAGACACTTGTGCTCCTCCTATTGACTATCAGACTGTTGATATAAAGAACCCTACAAAATTGGAATTTCTCAAGCTGAAAAAAAAAGGAAATACTTGGCAACCTGCTGTCAAAACAGAAAGAGGAGTTTGTCTGCTGGAAAGAGATTTCCACACAGCTTTGGTAACTGTCAGACCACTTAGCTGGAGAACTTACACCTTGGTCAGGACTGCCTACTTACACATACCTTTCTCTCATTTAAACATAAATCTCATGTATTGAAGATAAATTGACCCTCTTTGTTGCTCTTCCCAATGAGGACATATTGAATAAATCTCCTTTCTCTTCTTTCCACCATTTGTCTGTCTAACTTGGACTTCTGAGGATGGTTGGCCACGCCTAGATTGTTAGGGATGTCAAGGTCCAGGCTCTGACCCTAACAACTCCGGTTGCAACAAACTATAACATAATCACACCTTAAATATGTGTAAGCTGTCCTGTACAATAAAAGAACTTCTGGAGGCATCACAATCCCTGATTTCAAACTCTAATACACAGCTACAGTACTGAAAACAGCTTGGTATTGGCATAAAGACAAACAAGAGGACCAATGGAACTGAATCGAAGACCTGGATATTAATCTACACACCTTCGAACACCTGATTTTTGACAAAGAAGCAAAAAATATCAAAT
>LOJH01004978.1:0-35097 GCA_001685095.1 Ellobius talpinus
TGTTTTATTAAAATACATGATTGACAGAATACAGACAATTCTCCCACACCATTTGTGAATTTTTTAGGTATAATTTTGAAAACTTTTGCATATTTTTGAAAAATGCTTTTCTATTGCTAACAAGTAGAAATGATATGGCCAATGGAAGAAGACCTGGTCTGTCTTCCTTCCTATTGTCTGTGTGTCAAAATAAATGTCAAAAGAATAGAAGACTGTAATAGTTTTTTAATATCCTAAGAAATAGGTCAAATGTATAAGGAGGGAGTCACTAGACATTTGGTATTTCTGTTAATTATATGCTTTTTAAATTGAAACTACCTACTTTAATCCTGGTCTCTAATTTTCCAAAACTGTATTTTAAGCCATGAACTCATGTAATAAAAACACTGCTCAAACAAACCAAGCATAAATGCATAAAAATAATTAAAGAAAAAGAGGACATGAATTTGAAAGAGAGTCTGGGTGATAGTAGATATACCTGGGAGGGTTTTGGGAAGGAAAGGGAAGGAAAAATTTGTATGATTATATTATAATCCAAAAAAAATCAAAACAAAGAAATGAAGTTAGGATTGTGGTGCTCTAATACTTTACACACCTGACTTTTTAAACACAGTTTTTAGTTATCTAAAGTTGATCTGAGTCTAACCTAATTATTATCACAAAAATCATAAGATCATTCCAGTTCTGATTAAAAGTCTTCCTTTGCTCAATTTAGTATAATTTTTACATATAGACTTTACCATATTTCCACCACTTATAAAACCCCAAAGATAAACATTTAAAAAAAAAAAGAAAGAAAGGGTAAAGAGGATGTGAAAAAGAGTAAAGTCGGTAATGTATATATGTGAAGGTGTCAAAATGAAGCCCATTATTTAAGGTTTTAAAGTAATAAGAATCACTAATGCTACAATGGAGCATAGTATCAGTCGTTGATTAATGCCTTTCTGGAATACCTTGAAACTAAACTAAAGTAAAATTTTCTTAATTAAATATAAAGGCTCCTTGTATTATTTTAAATATCTATTAAAAATAAAACTGTAATCTCCTAAATCCCTCCCCACTGGCAGCACTCTAATGTCTGCCTCTACACATGATGCTGCCCTTTAGTCAATTCCAGCTTAGAGTGACGAGTAACCATGGCTCCATCCCCTATTTTCCAGTAGGATGACATGACATCAGTGGCCAAGAGACATTCACAGGCCCTGTCTCCTGGAGAGCTTTCCCATAGGTAGAGCTGGAGTTCCTGTAACAGAGTTCCTTACAGGAACCTAGTATGAACTCTACATTAAAGTAAGAAACTGCCAGGCCTATGGGGTTGACAAGGCAAGGTTTCTTATCTCTGGGATTTTATGCCCTTCCCCCAAGAAGACTGGCAGGGAATCCATCTCTGGGCAAGAGGGTGACAGACCCCCTTTGATGATGAGCACCCACAGGCACAGCGGGCAGGCTTTTGCTATTCACTGTGCTGCACAGCTGTGGCAATGGCCTCATGTCAAAAAATGGGGGAGGGCTTCAGTTTAAATGAAAGGGAAGACAGTTTCAGAGAGTGAACTGCATTAGACTCTGGATTTCTGTCCTCTGGGAAGCCCGAGGTTTACTATCCTCTGTTTTATTAAAACGTCATAGTTAAAGCAATGTAGCCTCACTTCTGTAAGCTCACATTGAACAAAGTCCCGATGGCCTTGTTCTCATACCCAGAGGATATACGTGCACATATGACTATCATCATGCTTACTCAAGTGTTGGTGGTTTTATCACTATCTTCTCTCTGTCTCTGTCTCTGTCTCTGTCTCTGTCTCTCTCTCTCTCTCATTAAATCCTATGCTCACCATAAAATAGTTTGTTGACCCATTTCCATTAGTATTACATCCTCTGCTTTACTTCAGGATCATCAATGTGGAAGATTTCTTTAACTGTTTGAGAACCTGAAAAGGGAATGTTCACACATGTAAAAATGACCTGTGCAAATCTTGAAAAGTATGCAGGCATGTTCTCTAGATATTTTTACAATTATTGAAAGAGACTCTATAGCTATAGACTATTTCCAGCCAGGCAGAACTAAAAGCACATAAGGAGTTAACCCAAGTATATAAATGAATATGCTAATAAGTGCATAGTTTATCACTGAAGAAACATTTATTGTGTCCGCTATTTGATTAGATAGCTTCAATGTTCAATTAATCAGTTGCCTTTCAATATCATTCCCTGAGCTGCTTAATTAATCTGTAGCTCTGTAACCCTATTCATCCTCGGAGCAGTTACTCACCCCACTTCAAATGACAAACCCAGGAACTGTGCCACATAAAGACTTTATGTCAATGTCAGGAGAAGGTTGATAAGTAGCTACCTTCTTTTTTACTTTATCAGGTTAATCAAACCAATCAGCCTTATAGGATTTACATTTGTCAGAAAATTTTAATGAGTTGAAACTAATGAGAAATAGAAGAGACAAACCAGCAAGAGAATATTGGCTCTGCTTGGATACCTCAAGGCAGTATACTACCTTTTATTAAGTAGGGTATGTTTCCTCCTGATTTTCCAGATGAGGAATTTGAAACATACCACTGATTGAGCAGAGACCTGTCTCTGACCCTGTGTTCATTAGCTAGCGATGGGGGATACAAACCCCCATCTTTGAAACAACCTGTGATCTACACATTTATTGCCTTCTGGGAACCATTTAATCCTTCCCTAATGCCATCAGTAGTCACAGTAAAGTTCTATAAATGTTTAGTCCCCCCAAGATGATATACACATGACATAAGCACCTAAGACACCCAGTATTTAAATCACATCTTCATTAGGTCTTGATGTCCTGATTTAATACCATTACATTCAGCCATTAAAGACCAATACAGCAACAAGAAAGACCAAGGATAATTGAATTACAAGTTTGACTTTAATATATATGTAATTCTGAGAACTGTAGCAGCCTTTTGACAAGTAGTTTTCATTTCCTTAACAAGTAATAACTTATCCAATTATATTTTCCAAATCTTGCTCATACCCTGAAAAGACTACAGATTTTCTGAGATTATTGGCTGTTAAGTTTTATTTTATTAGCAACTAATTCTAATAGCAACCAATACCAAGCAACAAAGAGACTGAGTTGGCTGAGAATATTAGAAAGTATAAGGATCCAAACACACTGACCCATGGATGGCTCTAAGTATTGTAATATATCACCTTAATGTCATCTTTTTACAATTTTTCAATCATGATTTCCTCTGTATTGATTTAGTTTTTAGAGGTGATCTAATTAATGTTCTATGTTGCTTAGAATGTAGACTTTAAGTCAGTTTGCCTTTCTTTCAAGGTAGTTCCTGAAACTATCAGCCAGGTGCATCCAAATAAAATGAGAATTTTGGAATAAGGTCCTCCTCATTCCGCAGTAATAGCACCTAAAGTTGAATGGGCACATAGTAAATGCTCATAAAAGTTTGTTGTATTAGTGATTCACTATGTTAAAACAAACCTTTGCTTAATTGTTGGAAGAAATTAAGTCAAAAGCTTGCTTTTTATGGTACTGAAACTGAAATACCATTCTTCGAGCCAGCAAGATGGCACAGAGGGCAAAGACACCTGCCAACACACCTGATGATCTGAGTCAAATCCTCAGGATCCACATGGTAGAAGGAGAAAAAAGTGGATCCAGCAAGTTTTCCTCTGATGTTCACATGTGCACCATGGCACATGTGTGTGTCTCGTGTGTGTGTGTATGTGTGTATGCACACATAGATTAAATAAGTGTAATGTTCTAATTTTGAGTCTTATGATAAGTATACTGAGGTATTTTTGTAAAGTCTGGTTTACATAAAAATATTTATTAGAGATAAACATTTAAAATATAAATGTTGAAATTGTCAAATAGATAGCAAACAAGTGTGTATACAAGGAGTAGAATGGCTTATAAGATACAAATTATCACAATGATGTTATTTACTAAATTGAACTTCAAAAAAATAATTTCAGTGTATTGGTACAAGCTTCCTTTCATAACATTTTCTGTGTATTTTTAACAAAAGTATTTTCACACATTTGTAATGATTGTTTATACAAGCTTGAGGAAGATCTATCAAACAACTGTGCGTTACTTCCCTGGCATCTAGTTCTGTTTTTCCTGTGGTTCCATAGGATAGTAATATGCACTCAAGTGCTATGAAAACGGGAAAGTAGGACATAATATATTAAGTCAAATTGTTAAGGTGTGTGTGGGAGTGCTCTACAGCTGTGGGGTGAGGATCCATGAGACCAGTACCCTGCTTTAAAGCAGGGGTGTGCTGGCCTGCATCTTCATATTCAAAGATACAGAAATCCGAGCTCTGTGTTACTGGTGTTCTTTCTCCTGTCTTCACGTCTTCTAACACACTGTCTGTTCTTCCTGGAATGCTCTTCCACCCCTGAGTAGTGACTCAGAAAACCCCCAGCATTCCTAGAGGGTGTTGTCAGGAGTGTCCTCCCTGTCATAAGGCTAAGTCATGTCACTATCTCCATACTTACAAGCTTGTACCAAGAACTCTTGTTAAGTCACTTTGAAATTTTAATTTCTATATCCCCAAAATCTGGTAGAGTCTTAGGAAAATCACAGGTAAACAATACATATACCTTGAATGAGCAAAAGGATACTAGAAAATGCAGAAGAAACCTGCTAAACATACTTGTTATAAATAGAAAAACAAATATTTTGGAACTCTTTTGTAACCTTCTTTTCTGTACACTGAATTTTTCCCATGTATTCATGTGTATTTATGAAACACACACACATTCTTGCATGCACATGTACACATTTTTTGGACCAGCAAAGTGTTTTCCAAAGTCTCCAGTTTGAAGACTTCCATCTCTTTGGAGGGATTGAAGATCATTACCTAAGTCTAAGAAGCTGTTTCAACACAATACAAAATCTATGTTGGGCCAGAGTAAGCTTAAGAGTTTTTTTTTCCGGATTCCTGAGCTCTGCCTAATGTTTGGCTGTGGGTCTGCATCTGTTTCCATCAGTTGCTGAATGAAACTTCTCTGATTACAATTGAAATGGGCACCAATCTGTACATAGGGGAGAGAATATCATTAGGCATTATTACATTGACTTCCCCCCCTTTAAGTCATGGTTGGTTCTATCCTATGTCTCTGGGTGATCCAGCCTGTGGGTCCTGGTGCACCGGGCAGTGTCAGAGGTAGGCTTACTTAATCATAAGAGGGGGAGAAAGGATTGTAGGAACCAGAGGGGGTCAAGGACACCACAAGAAAACCCACAGAATTAACTAACCTGGACTCATGGGGTCTCACAGAGAGTGAACTGAGAACCAGGCACCCTGCATGGAACTGACTTAGGCACTCTACGTATATGTTACAGTTGTGTAGTTTGGTCCTCTTGTGGTACTCCTAACATTGAGAACCGGGGCTGTTTCTAACTCTTTTGTTGGCCTTTGAGACCCTATTCCTCATACTGGGTCTTCTTGCCCAGCCTTAATACATGAGGAGGTACTTAGTCTTACTACAACTTGATATGCCATGTTTTGATGATACTCATGGGAGACCTGCCCTTTCCTAAACAGAAACGGAGAAGTGGATTGTGGGGTGGGAACAGAGGGAAGAGTGGAGGGAGAGTCAGGGAGGAGAGGATGAAGGGGATGTTTAATTAATTAAAAAAGATTTCTTAAACTCTGATGATTCTGCATTACTACTTCAAGTACAAAACATGCATTTGATTTGTAAGACTGGCTAAATCACTGTTGTTTTTTTTAATTTGTTTTTTATTTTTAAAAAAGCTAGTCAAGTCATGTACCTTTAGGTGGGTCAACGGTAAATCCTATTTCAGTTAGTACATACATAAAAATGCAACAAGTATGCCAGAAATAAGGATTGTTTTAGATGACTGTTTGTTTTTGCTTTAAGGGATCAGATTTTGCTTTGGGTAATTAACCCATTGTCTGTCACGTGTGTTTTCTATATACTTTTGTACTCAAAATTTTAGTTTATAATACAGCTTAATTAACAAATTACTTCAAAATTACCTAAATACAAATAAGGGCTACCTCCCTTTGGTACCTGAGGCCCTTCTGATGAGCATATAGTGAAGCGGATACTGGAAATGATTTTTCCCTTTTGTCTGTGAAAACTAGCACTGTACACTGTCTATTAACAGCTCTGAGAAAATTTTTAATTTTGAATCTTCCTTTGCGTCTCCTCATTCAGCTGTCCAACAAGCTACATTTTACTGCTGAAATAGCTCTGCTGTGAGATTTCCAACTGTCCCTTTATCTGGGAATCATATTACTTCCCAGTGCATATTGCTCATCTAGAAACGCCTTCCCTACATACATACCGTTTAACCATGGTGCTTGTAACCATGCCCCTGAAGTTACCAAGGAGATAGGCCAGAATGCTATCGTCTTGCTCATCTTATGTAAGTGCTGAGCAACAGATATAAAATTAATGATTCTACTAAAGAGACTGCTGAATGACTCAATGCTTGCTTTACGTTGGTGACAAACTGATGGAAGACCAAGATCCAAGCCTTATGATTTAATGTTATAGGTTATTGGTAAAATCGTCCTAAACTTTCCCTTCCAATTAAATTATAAGCTACAGGATCAACCACATGGCATGTATTGTTTTGAAAATACTTTGTGCGTAGTAAGGACTCAGCTCGTAATTACTGAGTATTAAAAGCACATCAACAAATTTTCTTGTGGTGTGTTTGAAATTCCAAAAATGGAGTCCACATTGTTGTATGATTTATTAAGGAACTACATGGAAAGAGTAGGTTAGCTTCCTAGGGACATTTCTCTTCTTAGATGTTGTTCTTCTCCAGATTATATAACACTCTGATCATTGGGCTTGGATAGGAAAAAAACAGTAACTGGTGGGGGCAAGGGCTTACCCAGCAGAAATGCCAGAAGCATATTTTAATGGATTTTCTGAAAATGGGAAGGTGCACAAGAAAATCTTCAGGGAACTTAAGTTAAGAAGTATATTGGGCAAAGGGGAACAGTCTCAGAACAGGGTGGGAAAAGGGCAGTCGGTTGAGATAACTGACAGACCATGGTGGGCACTCTCTTTGCCACAACTAATTGAGAATTGATTGGCCATGCAGAAAGGTTATGTTTTATTAAGGGAAACCTTTCTCCCTTTTGTCGTTATGAAATACGTTCTTCTGCAGATTGTTATTCCCTTCCCATACTAAACCCTCATTAATTTATAATTTACCACATTGCTTTAAAAGTGCTGGCAAGATTTCCTGTTTCTCTCACGTGTACTGCCTCTAATAGAGAAAGTCAAGTCGGATACAGGCTAAAATGCTTCTTGTCTCAAGGGCTGCATGCCAGACATGCTGGTGCCAAAACTTTCCCCCAACAGTCTTTAGATGTTGTAAATGTTTCAAAATGCCATTTTGCAGGCACTGCGAATGTGAGTTGGGCTCTCCGGTTCTTTTGCTATTGACTGTAAATCGACAGTGGTTTTCAGAATCTGGAGGCAAAGAGAAACAGCTTCCTAAGGAATCTGTATTAAATTTGAGGACAATATCCTCATGGAGTGGAGGCTCACAATTTGATAAAGTACGGATCTCGGGTCAGAGGCAATAGAAAGGGAGAACAGGAAATAAACACCTTTACCCTCATAATCCTTCTCTCTGCCAGTGGATTTGACAGAATCTGGGAAATCGTCAGCGGGGAAAAAGGGGTCAGAATGGCTCTCCAATTTCTGTTTGTCCAAAAAGAGAAAGGAACTCAAGAAGCAGGAGTTTTAGCAGCCATGTACTTCGAATTCCATTTTGCTGATATGTAGGGAATAGGAGGATAAATCAACAATGTAAACATTTTACTATTCTCTAATGTGAAATTCCTAGGAGATACATAAATATAGTTCTAAGTTCTTTTTTATTATTATTAATATTATTTTCTAAAACAACCTTTTCTCATTTTACATACTTATCTCAGTTTCCACTTCCTCCCCTCCTCCTGTTGTCCTCTCTGTTCCCCCACCCCAACCCCTCAATCCACTCCTCAGAGAGGGAAAGGCTTCCCAATGGGTGTCAACAAACTCTGATACAACACTTTGAGGAAGGACCAAGACCCTCCCCCATATATCTAGACTGAGCAAGATATTCCTCCAAAAAGAATGAGCTCCAAAAAGCCGGTTCAAGCACTAGAAATAAATCCTGGTCCCACTGTCAATGGCCCCACAGACTGCCCAAGCCACACGTCTGTCACCCACATTTAGTAGGGCTAGATGCAGGTTCCCTTGCTATCAATCCAGAGTCTAAGACTTTTGTGGGCCTTCAAATATATTTATAATGTGTATACATGTATGCATGTATGTATGTACAATTATTTGTGTGTGATTATTTTCTCATATAATATATCCTGAGTATAGTTTCCCTTCCCTCTACTCCCCCCAGTACCTCCCCACATCCTCTGCTCTCCAGAGCCATTCCCTTCCTGTATTCAATTAGAAAAGAACAGGCTTCTAAGATATAATAGTCAAACATGAAAGAATAAAATTAATAAAAATAAGCAAGAATTTCCATATCGAAGTTATGCATGGCAACCCAACAGACGAGTCACAAGAGCAGAGCAGACAAGATTCAGAGATCCATTTGTTCACGTAACCAGGAGTCCCATATAAATACTAAGCTATTATTTGTTATATATTTGTTGCTAGAGGAAGGTTCTCTGATGATGGCTGGATAAAACACTGAAGTATAGGTAGAGTAGAATATCATTAGGAATCATTTTATTGATTTGTTTGTTTTTAGACTAGTTGGTTTTACCCTAGGTGCTATCTCGTCTGGTTATTGGTTACCCAAGCAGTGTTGGCTACGGGTTCCCTCTCATGGAGTGTGCCTTAAGTCAAATCAGACATTGGTTGGCTACTCCCCCGAGTTCTGTGCTACCATTGCCCTAGTATATCGTGCCAGACAGATTGTAGCCAAAGGTTTTGTGCCTGAGTTGGTATCCATGTTTCTCTTTTAAAAGCCAGCGAGTACCCTCTCACATGGAAGAAACTAGAAATAGAAGTGAAGGATCCATGTAGGTATCAGTTTGACTTCTCCATGTTCCGTGAGTTGTGTGGTTGCTTTTCTAAGCAATATATTCCTGCTGTGAGTGTGTGGAAGGCAACCTTTTGTCTTGGCATCAGCATGGGTTGTTAGGTGAATTCCATGTGACCCCTTTGGCCAACCATTCAATTGAATACAACCCAGTCCCTCAACTGAAAGGCTTGCGGGGCTACAGGAGATGACCTGTCGGAACTCTGTATCCTAGAAGTCCTCATTAGGATCACTTTCATAGATTCCATGAAGTTTCCACCCTATTAGTTTTCCACACCACAATCCAAATGCCCCCAATTTCAGCCATCTCTCCCTGTGCACTCAACCCACACCTGATCACTCCCATTTCTGTCCCACCCATTCCCAGTCCACCCACAACAACTATGATTTCCCCTTCCCAGGGAGGTCCCTGCATTCCTGTTAGACACTTCCTTTTTGCCTAAACTCTCTAACTCTACAGGCGGTAGCTTGGTTATCATTTATTTAATGGCTAATACCACTCTATAACTGAATACATGCCACATTTGTCTATCTGGGTCAGGTTTACCTCACTCAGGATGATTTTTTTTCTAGTTCTACCCATTTTCTTGCAAATTTCATGACATCATTTTAAAAATTAAATTTATTTATTTTACATTCCAACCACAGTTTCCTCTCACTCTTCTCCTCCCAATCTTTCCCACCTAACTCCCCTCTCATTTTTAACAGCTGAGTAATTCTCCATTTTGCAAATGATCCACATTTTGATTTTTCATTCTTCTGTTGAGGGACATGTAGGTTTTTACCATTTCTGGCTATTATGAATAAAGTCAATAAAATCAATGAATATGATTGAGTAAGTGCCCTTGTTGTAGGATGGTGTGTCCTTTGTGTATATGACCAAGAGCAGAATGCTAGGTCTTGAGGGATATGCCTATGTATTTGGGCTATATTAGTATTTTATTAAGGGTTCACTCTTTCATCTACATAAGGTCCAGAAAGATACCATTAACATACAAAGGAAGCCAGATGTAAAAAATAAGAAAGTCTTCAGATCAATCCTATAGTATCTATTCAATTGATCTTCATGAAAAATAAGAACACAGACTTAGTGTTACTTAATTTTAACCTTTTTTCCCTAGGGAAAGCTACAAACTATCTTTTCTTAAATTTCATGCTAATATTTCAACTTCTTAAGAGTTAAAATCATATGATGATCAAACGAAATATATATTTGATATAAATTTACTTTTACAGACTGATAAAAGCCCTGGATTGTAGTGTTTAAAAGATTTACAGTAAGTAATTCAAGAGTAGTATAAGTGATCACATCATTTGATACCAAATAAAATAAAATGAGAGTCAGTGGGTGAACTTGTAAGTGTGCTGGAAGAGGGAAGATCAATGTTGGCAGAGGTTTAGTCAGACTTCCACAAAGAAGTGGGGATTTCCCTGAAACATGGTCAGGTTGTTATCAGCTAGAATAAACAAAGAAGAAATAATAGAGACAATAATGTAAGCAGAATATAAATGGCCTACTCTGAGCAAAAGAGTGGACTGGAAACTCTCTAACTCAGGACATTGTTTTATTTCCTCCGATCTTACCTCAATAAAAAATACTGTATGCTTACTTAGAAAATATTTATTAAATATATGCTATGCACCCAGAATTGTTTCAGAATTTGAAGTAAGCTTCAGGTTGATTCTATATGCATGTTATTTCTCGCATTCAGACATTGGTTGGATGCAACTTCATTCCAAACTGAACATGATAAGCGACACTCACCATGCTTTATATATACTAGAAAGATGTTGAGTTCCTGGAGAATTTCTGGAGACCTAAGAAATGAACTATTAATTCTATACCATGTGAAATACTTGTTTCTAATACTAGGGAAGCAAATGTGAAAAAAGGCAATGTCTTATTTTCCATAGTTTATATAAAGATAGGAGTAGTCAAGTTCATTTTCTATAGCACTATGCAGCCATTGAATAAATGCTAACCAAAACATACTAAAATTAGCGTGGTAGTATTTTAATAATTCATATATCCATTTGTGTAGTGAAGTACATGGATATTCATAAAGATAAGTAGAGAGAATGAAAAAATGGTTTCAGAAAAGCACTACTGGAAACATCAAGAAACACCCTTGAATATATATATATAATCTACATTTTATTTTACAGAAAAGTAAAACAGTATCCATGTATATGCATTTTGAATGGCCTTTCAGCTTCGTCAAATGTGTTAATATCTTTTTAAAATATGGCAGTATGGTTTACATTCAAGTACATTAAATAATCAAAGGACAATGGGTACATAATACAGAGTGCACATCATAATGGGGTTAAAAGGCAATTACTCAGCTAGCGAATGAATGTGAGATAGTACTTAGAGAAACTTGGTCCAAGCATTCATCGCCTATGGCACAGTAGTCTGCAAAATATAAAGTTAGCTAAGCATCTCTATGGATATCTCAAATCTAGTATTACTTTTAAAACATGATCAAACATCTGAGAGTCATGCCAAGAGCTGGAAATTTTAGGCAGCTTAGTATAAAGTATGGACTTACAAAGCTTACAGTGCATAGCACTGCATTAAAAAACTGCTATTGCCAGCCTAACCTTGCCATCTATTTCTCACAGATATCCTATCCAGGCATGTTTCCAAGACACACAGAATATAAGCTGTGCACTCTCTCAATTTAACTTGAAAACCAAGAAAGATCAGATCCATATGTACAAGAAAAATAAAGTGTCAGTGTGACCATCTGGAATATTACTTTGCAAAATGGCTTCTTTATAACTGGCACACTACATAACAAATATAATGCGATTTAGACTTATTTTGTTGCATACCTTTTGAAAACAATACTTCAATCATAGAAAGGGGTAAAAAATCAATATTCGCTTAACACACTGGACTTAAAAAATGTATATCCAAAACGAATTCCAGCATGTGAACTTTATCCATATTTCACCTCCCTCAGCCCCATTTCTTCTCGGTCAGCACAGCATTCTCTCAGACTGCAGCCATTAAGGTGGTTTTATCTCTGTTCCTGACTCTCTTGCATTCATTTTGCTGCCTGCTCTGATGGAACTTTTATCTTCACAAATGTGTTACCTAATTTGTCTATTTCTGTGCCCTGTAAGCTTTAGTCTATATGCTAAAAAGTTAAAGTTACAGTCCCTTCAGTTTATAAAAATCAAAACTAGGAGTATTGATAGTGGTAACTTCATGTACATTTTTAGGGTAGTTTTGTGAAATATAAAACTTTCTGGCTTATTAGTTGATAATTTCTAAAAATGTGGATTTGAGGCATGTAAGGAAAAGAAGATTGATCAACGAACACTTGCATTACAAGGCTAAGTTATAGATTCTTCTTAGAAGTTAGCATGTGCGATTGGTCTTAAAAAATCTTCCATTGGTTTTTTGATTTAATGCAGATGTCTCCTTCACTTTCACAGTAAATATGTTATAACCTTCCCCTGGAGTACTAAGGCTATGGATTCAGAGAAATCAGAGCTATTTGAAAAATTGAGAGTTGTTTTTCTTTTATGGCTAAACTGCTTTCCCAAAAGTCACTTAGTCAATGGTAACAAAGTTTCTGGGGTCTACAAATTACTTTACCTTGATGACTGACTACTCGTTAATTTGAATCCTTCATGAGGAAGGCCTTTTTAGTGCAAAGATACTTTATTCATCATGAGTGAATGAATCTAAGTCTGAAAAATACCTTCCCCCCATTTTTGCCTGTGAACAGTATTGCTCTCATAAAACTGGCCTGTCAACCTTCCTACCACTGCTGATGAGTGCGCAGAGCAGGGACCAGACAGAACATAGATATTTGAATATATTTTTTCCAATTATATTATTAGAAAATATTAATAAACTACCATCAACCTTTTCAATTAAACCTTCTACTCAGAGGAATGTTAGACTATGAAATTTGGAACAATTTCAAAATATTAATAAGTAAGTTTATGTTTTCATCTTATGTATGGTATTAATTTAAAAACAGATGCAATCTCTATGTACAAATTTTATTTGTGGGAGACAGGTAAACATTTCAGAGAGGTGAATTTTCCACTTAGCACAGACACTTTGAGGGGTTTTATCTTTTCAAGACAGGAGAATCTCAAACATCAAGCCTTGTTAGTGTCTCTGAGTGAGGAGACAATTTCTTTATGGTTTCTCTTTTAAAATTATGGGCACCTTAGAAACTAACATTTAACTTTTGATATGGAGATGTCTTTAGTATAATATGAAATATTTTATTCTTTGGGGGAATTGTATGTTACCATCAAAAATGTCTCTTCATTTATGGAGTAACCCTTTCTATAAAAGGTGACCTAGTTTTTTGATTTAGTGAGATTTTAACATAAGGATTCTTTTTATGTTCACAAGTGTAGATCCAAATATGATTATGGTAGAAACACTAACACTGAAAGTTTAAGAAAGACAGTTGTTGGGGGAGGGAGTGCATGCTAGCATCTAAGAACACTCTGATTTATAGGTTGCAATTTTGTGAGGAACAGTTTCCATTTTGTCGTCAAAGGATATGTGCCTATGTTCTTATAAATGAAATGATGTCATGTTTAAAAGCAATGATTACGAAAGAAATGAGAAGAGGTAGAGTCAGGTAATAGAAGAGATAAGGATGGCTTTGTCAAAGTGAAAAGCTAGTTGAAACTGCTAAGAAGCACAGGGCCAAAGAGGCTATGAAAAGACTTTGAAGGTTCAAAACATAGCGTAAGCAATGGAATGGTTTCCAAAAGAGGGGAAACATCTGAGCTGTCATTAGTGTTCTAAGTGGAAATGGACTTTCAGAGAAGTGTTAGTTCAAACTGTTACATTGCATTTTCTTCTCCAGAAAATTCTGGGCAGCTAGGGGCTGGATGCAGGGAAATCTGAAGACATAGTGTGACTGAGATTAGTCATGGACAAATGGGTTCAGGAGATGATCAAAGTGCAATAATAATTAGGACGGAGTAAAGTGTGTCAAGAGAATGTCAGCTTGGTGAGGATCAAGGGAATGGGCAAAGCTCTGACTAAGACACTGGCTGTTTTTGGATTGATGTGTCAGTTCTCACTCTATCTTCAAAGAAGGACCATATTTTTATTTGCTGCTTTCCCCATTTCTGTGATAAAGTACCTTAACAAAAGCAACTTGAGAGACAAGAAGTTTATTTTAGTTCACAGCATGCTGAGAAAATCATGATTGCTGGTAGTTGAGGCAGATAATCACATTCACAGACAGGAAGCATAGAGTGAGGAATGCTGGTTTGTAACTCACTGTTACCTTTATCTTCATTCTAGGACCCTCCACTTAAGATGGGAAGGGGCATATGTGCTTAAGGGAAGATATCTGGGTGGAATGAGAGAGAAGAAAGAGACAGTGATGAAATTATATTTCACTTAAAACATTAAATACATTAACAGACAAAAGATGCTTCTTATTATCTCAATTAACCCAATCTTAGATTGTCTCTCACAGGCATGCCCAGAGGCTAACCTAATTCAAATAGAAGCCTCACAGTTTTGTCTGGAGGCTTGTCTCCTGTGTTTTTCTTGATCCTCTAAAAATTAATCAATATTAGTCATCACGCTTTTCATCTGAATGCATTGGTAATAATCTTCAATGGGTGTAGGAAATGTTTCATTATAGTTTTGGCCCCGAATATTTTTCTTGTATTATTTCTTTTATTTTTGAGGTTATAGTATAATTACAACATTTGTCCCTTTCTTTTCTTCCTTTCAAATCCTCCTATGCACCCCTTGTGCTCCCTTGACCTTTTTTCATTCATTGTTGTAATATGCATTATATATTCATCAATATAACCTGCTGAGTCCATATAATGTTACCTGTATGTATGTTTTCAGGAATGATCACTTGGTATTGGTTAACCAACTGATGTGCTCATCTCTGGGGAGGACCATTTCTCCTGCTCGCAGCATTCCTTAGCTGCTTGCAGTTTTTTGGGTGGGGCTGAATCCTCATGGTCTTTCCTCGGTCCATTTTGGCATGTCTATTCTTGCTGTTGTTTTTTAATCCTTTCAAATTAAGGCTATTCTGACTGCTTTTAGGTAAACATTTCTACACATGTCGTAATGAAACATTTTCAGACATGTAAAATATTTCTATAACTTTTTGTTCTTTACAAAAACATATTGCTCCCAGACCAGACCAGACCAAAATCTTGACTATTGCACATCAACTGAAATAGATCTGAGTTTAAATATAAGAAATCGGTGGTTTTTAAACCTCAACTTTACAGTGGCTTCTCACTAGCAAAGTAATGATAGCTTTAAAACTGCATGCTTATTGTAAAATACTGGGCTTGTCTTTTTTTCTTTAAATCAAAGCAGTCTATGTACAGTTTCAATTTTTTATTAATTTTCCTGTTACCATTTATTTCTTGGCATGGACACTCTAGCTCAGTGATGTGGTGACTGATGCCTTCTTAATACTGTTCTGTTATGATGCTTTCTTAACTCCTCATTATTTGGAGGGAACTCTTGCCCTTGAACGTCGAGATTCTCCTCATTTTCAGTACTTCATCTATTTTATAAGGGCCTTCTGGTCAACTTGAATATTCTCCAAGGAAGCATGGATAAATAGACCTGGGTGGCTGTGCTTTTAAATACAAATAGTGAACCTTTCAGTAATTAGGGGCCAGAGACCTGGCAAAGATATTCTCTATCATCGCCCATCTTCACATTTTTATTTAATCATTATCCAATTATCATGGCTTCACTATATTCTGAAGATTCCAGTTCATTCTCAAGGAACACTTAAGTACTTTTCCTATAACCATTTGTTCTTCCGGATTAAGAAAAGAAATTAAAAATTTTATTTTTCCCTAGTTCCATTAGTTATCAAAGCCATTCTTTCTCATGTGCCATGTGAAACTCAAAGGTTAGCTTGTTCATAGAATTTAATCAAGAGGTGACTGTAGTCTCGTGTCCTTAGACATGTGGAATGAAAAGGTTATGAACTCAAAGCGTCTAGAACATTGTTTCAGCAGATATTAATTAGTAGCAAATGACCTGAATTGATCTGTCTACATCTGGTCAAATGAACAAGTAGATATTTGACTTGCAGTCTCAGATTCTAGAAGCCTGGCTGTGGGATTCTCCATCAGAAATCCCAGGATTGAATAATAACTCTTTGAAGGAGTTAGTATTTGTTTTAGAAGTCCCTTAGAGTGAGTCACCCCCTCCGAGAAAGGATTGATACTAAACAAGCCATCATCGGAGTCTAACTTGTGGAGAAAATTGTAACTGTATTGATTAGAAGGTAAAATAGAAAGAAATAGACTTGGAACAACATAGAATTCATAGCACCATTTAAATAGGTATGGAGCTTTGAAGGTGCCAATTGCTCAGAATTTAATTTTCTCAGTTGTAAAATAAATATAATACTTGTTGGGACTCTGGGATGAGTTTCCAGGGATTAGCCTGAGATGTTCTTAAGGAACTCTGGGAAATACCCTACATAATGTATGATCAGTTTCTTTTTCTCAAGCACTGTGAGAAAATAATTTTTTATGTAGTAAGCAAGGGATGCACTTGTGACTAGACACATTTAGAATGTTAGGCTACAGTTTGAATATTTAAGTCACAACAAGAAATTTCACTAAAACTATTAATAACCAAAGTATAATTAACCAGGAAATTTCATATTTGTCAGGAATGATTAATATATGGTTTCTGCAACTTTAGTGTCACGTGACTTTTCGAACACTGAAGAGTGTCTCTGCGTTTTGTGGCTGTGGCCAGAACAGTTAAAATTGAACTCATAAACAAGTGTAATGAAGTATCTCACTTTTCAACATACCACTGTGACTCCGACTAGCACACATCTTTAGCCAATACTGCCTTGTAGGTCTTGTATAACACCATCTTCCTCGTTCCCCTTCAGTATTCCTGATTATGGAGGTTAGAGACAAGGAAGCACACATTAAGGGCCCTCTTTCATGTTTATTGGATAATGAAAAACAGTGGTAATTTGCAGTATTAGTGCTCAAGTTGTTTAAATGTAGTAAGAGATGCCAGGCCCTAAAACAGCAGAGATGGGCAGCACTAATTCCATCGGTGAATTATGTATGTAGTATGGGAGAGCAAATATGGAGTTCAGGAAAAGGAGAATGTCTGCTTCAGATTGAACATGGACCTAAAGTTATTTCAGGAACTTTGGCCAGAGGGTTTTATTTTACTACTGTCTTTTTTTCTGGTACCACATCAAAGTGTTGTAAACAATTTGAAAGGGTGCTAAAAAACACCTTCAAATTTTCCTTTTAATGAAGTTAAGTGAAAAAGGAGTACAGCTGATCATCCACTGGTTGATTTGAGAGTGATGCTTTGATCCAATGAATGATTTTTATTACTTAATACCTTTCCAGAGGAGTAGAGAGAGTCAGTCCCATGTTTTATTTTTTGGGGTCAGAACACATCTGAAACTTTGGCCATCATCCATCATTTTCGATGTCATGAAGAAAAATTAAAAAATAAGCACCATTTTCAATCTTCAAACATTGCAGAAAAAACCTCACCAATAAACACATTACACACTGTGGTTGGGAGTCATATTAATGGAAGGTGACTTTATAACTTGCCAGACCATCTCTCTTACCTTTCTAAGAAGGAATTCCTTACCACTGTAATTGAAAGGAACTATAAATAATGAAGAAATGTGTATAAAGTAATGCTAGGTTTAGCTTGATGTCATGTTTGTATTTAAAATGTGAAGCACTTCCTCTAGATGTGTTAGTGTTTATCAGGGGAAATTTTACACAGCCACAGCAAAGTTTCCAACTTTTGATATTGTATTTTCAGTCTAAGAATCTCATTCTTTTTAATTTCTCTGAATCATCATTTTATTTATCTTGAACGTAAAGTTTCTTGTCCTAAGTGTCATTATAGAAGAGTTTCAAAACCCTTGCTTGTTACTTGAGCATCTGGATCCCAGGAGAGAAGGTCTCCCAGTTAATTTTTCTCAAACAAATTTGGGTAATAATGCCTTGCTTATATTACAGATTTAGCAATTGTGAATTTTACACAGGATATTGTGAATTATTGAATAGATATTAGATTTTGTTGTTTAAATCCAAAGAGGTGTATGTATGTGTGTGTATGTATGTATGTACATATATATATATGTATGCGTTCTTTGCCACAATTCCATATTGATACCCCTATCAACATGGACCACAACTGAAATACCTATCCAGAGCTTGTTTTTTCCTAGATAGCTCAGAGTCCTGTAGCTTGGCAACATTCGTATTTAATGTTTGCCCCACTTCTCCTTCCAGGTTCTCCTTTGCAGGATTTACCTCCAGGTGCATGGCATTCCCTATGTGGTTTTGTAAATCAGTCACACTAGGGGAATCACATTTATTTATATGACCTGAATGCTCAAGAAAGGTGCCGAAGCAAGAGCTCTGTAGAAAGTAGCTCAAGTAGCTCAAAGTCATCACTCAGAACATGCACTTGCTCTGGCATCGCTCCTCTACATGAAGACACCCAATGTTCCCATCACAGTGGTTTCGTTCTTCTCCATGTAGGTATCCAGTTTCCCTGGTACCATTAGGTATCGTAGTTTTTTTAATTAATACTATGTATTTGTAGTATAACTTGAAATCCATGTGGTGATAGCTTTAGTATTTGCATGTTTATTTATTTTTTACTTTTGTTTATTGTATTATTTGAGAGAGAAGTATATTCAGGCCTAGTAGGAAAGGGGGGATTGGAGGATGACTTGAAGGCATTGGTTCTCTTTCTACCACATGGATCCAAGGCTAGAACTTAGGTCATCAGTATTGGTACAAAGTGCCATTACCAACTGAGTCATCTTTCCAGCCATCCCCCCCAACACACACAACGTTCTTTTTTCCTCGGGATTGCAGTGATTATCCATGATCCTTTATGCTTCCAAATAAGTTGTAGGATTTCCTCTTTCTAATCCCCTGAAGAATGGCACTCAAAATAAGTCGGAGTATTGCTCAATCTGTAGATTGCTTTCAGTTAGATGGCCATTTTCACACTACTCTTTCTATGCTCTATGATGCTAGGCCTTACCTAGGTCTTACCTTTTTTTCAACTTCTTTCTTGAGTCTTTACCAAGTTTCATTATAGAGGTCATTTAATTTCTTTGATTAAATTTGTTCCAAAGGTTTTATTTCTTCTCAACTGTGAAAGAAAGAGATTGCATTTTTGATCTCTTTCTGATCATGCTTATTGTTGACATATTGGAAGGCTACAGAAGTGAATGTTAATTTGCATCCTGACACTTTTCTGAAAGAGTATACCAGTATTAATAGCTTCTAGTGACATCTATTTAGGGTCTTATGTAAATAAATCATAACATTTGTAAATAAAAATAATTGGGCTTCCTCATGTCTTATTTTTATATCTTTTATTGTCATCTCTTATCAGTTTAGTTAATACTTCCATCACTATATTGAATTAGAAAATGTTACCAAAGTCTTAAAGGAAAGAAAGGAAGAGATCATTTAGTAGATTTCTGTGTGATCGTTCGTCTTCATCTCATATTGTAGCAAACTCTCTACGACACTTGCCCTCTCTGAGCTCAATTTTCATAAGTATAAATTAAAACTGACAATTCTTATATGGGACATTGAATAGTAATAATTCCATGAATATAATAGGCTATGTACATGTTATAATACACATATATTTTACTATGACTAATGTGTCACAGTTGCTCAAGGAGTGATTTTAAAAATTTGCCCTATAGCTTTTATTTAAGTTGAAATTTCTACATTTATCACTTCCCATATAAAGTCTTAGAAGTGGTATCAGGTATCACTATTTAAATAATTTATGCACAGTCAGTTACAAATATCATTACCAAATAAATTGAAAGCCTGGAAAAATATGCAGCTGCTCTTACTTCTCTTTGGTTGAGAAATTTATCTTCTGTGCTTTCTAGTTTAAAAAAAAGATGTAAGCCCTCTTATTATAAAATTATCCTGAAATTTTCTCATTCCTTCTTTATTGTATGAGTCCATTTTCCATCACTTTAATGGAAGTCTTGAAGCAGTCTACTGTATAGAGAAAGAATATTTAGCTCATGATTCGGGAGTGTCAAGGGTGTGGAACTGATATTGTCTTAACTGTGATGAACACATTATGAAAACTGGCACCACAGTAGTGGGAACATACGTGGGAGTCAAGACCACACTGCAGGACAGGCAGTGAAAGAACAATTCAGTATCCAGACTCAGGGTATCATTAACACTAGATCACACAGGAGCTAACACAGGCTCCCAAGAGAAGGCATCCTCATAACTCAACCGTACGCACTTAAAAGTCCAGCTACATCACCCACTCTTGGAACCCTTAAAGTTCAAGTCATACCTAGACCATAGCAATAAGAATGAAAAAGAATCTTGATAGCTCAACAGGATGTTCATGGGTAAATGGAGTTATTTTGTGCCAGTATGTTCTACATATGTATCAAGAAATAGCTTAATTAATAGAGGAGTTAGTTAGAAAACAAATTAGTGGTTAATTGTGATCAAAATAATTCATCTCTTACTAATTAGAAGATATTTGTTACGAAAAGGTTAGTTTATAGGTTTTATGGGTACAGTTTAGTATGGTGTTCTTTCATCTGATTTTCTCAGATGTTAATTAAAGAGAGAAGTTAGACAAAGGAGTGAATGATAGTTTATTTAGAGGGTTGGCTGCAGTAAGTACAAACTTATACCACTATCCCAAAACTTTACAATAAATATTGTTTTTTATAATGATGATTCTGAATCAGACCATTCTTCTTTTCAGATATGTTCACTGTCTTTTATTTGTTATATTTAATAAACCAAGAAAGAGACCACATTATTTTTAAAAGATTTTCAAGAATGATTAAAATAAACTTATATATCTTCTACTTTGTGTATTTTAAGTTCAGGAAAAAATGTAATGGTCCATTCTCTGAGCATTGAAGTATATACTTTTGGAGGGAGATTTTTTTTCAATCAACAAGCTACTGTATGGAAGGTTTCATTTAGTTTTATGCTAACTATCTGTCCCAATTAGAAACTTTTAACTGACCAACAGAGAATAAAAGTGAAAAAGAAACCCACCCCCAAAATATATGAGCTGTTCACTCTCACACACATAAGCTAATTATTGATTTGTGAGTTTTAAATTAGAATATTGCTTGAAGGGATTTGTTATTTTGAAACATGAGTTTGATAATATAGGAAATAAAATTCTTTACAGTTATTAAATAGATTGAGTTTGGAGGGCAGATTTAAATCTAATTTTGCTAATTAGGTTTACTAATATAACATAAAAAATCAAAGAGAAAAGAAATTTATAGACAAGAAAAACAGAATTTTCTGAGAATCTCTTGGCTATAAAAATCTTGATTATTATTCTATAAAAATATCACCAAATAGAAAGGAGATCATAGTAAAAGGAATCAACCATAGAATGAAAGATATAGTGATGTGTAGGACTTTTGCAAACAGGCTACTTAATTTTAGAATGATCTTCTCTCAGACAGAGGGCTGTTAGCCCGAGTTGATCAAATGAAATGTGAATTGCAGCATTTCTACATGATTAATAGGAGAGAGATTCATTTGTGCCCTTTGGTAAAATAACTGGATTAATAAAGGAAAACTTCTGTAGAGAATAAAAGTGATTTTTTTCTTTTCATTCATTTTATTTTGGGGGCATTTTTTTCTTTAACAGGAAATTACTAAGCCAGAAAAAATGTAGGCTTATCTAGAAAGGTAAAAATAAACTTTTATAAGCTACTAGGATTATTTATAATTACTTAGTATATATGGAAGTGAATATTGCCCAAAATGTGCTGCAAACCCAGACATAAGGGATAGTTTAATATATAATTTAGCTTAAACTTATCTTAGTGGTCACATACTGGAGGATTAGTTTTGTTTTATCATTAATACAGAAAGTTACTTTTACAATTTTCTTAATCATTGTTTGGAAAATGCTGGTATTTGTCTGACTCATCATCTGAGAAAATTCTAGCGCCACATCCAGGATAACATTCTCTAGACTTGGGTGAGTTATGAGGATTGCAATTCACAGGCATATTTGACCAGCAGGTTTCACACCCACCTTATGTTCTTCATGGCTATCAGGTCATCCCCCTAGTGTAGGCCTAAGTTCATGCCCAGGCAGTCCTACTGAGGCTCGTTCTCTTGTGAATTAATTTCTTCAGGTTATTTTGGCTGACTTGGAAAAGAAATGTATACTTTCCTTGAGTAAGAATTAATTCCTTAAAATATGCTATATTGCTTTTTGGAACAGAATAGGTCAAAAGAACTTCCAATGCTCAATTTAAATCTTTCAGAATCTGACTTAATATCATACAGTCCTTGGAATTAGCTAGAAGATAAGTTTCCGTGATGTTCCTAGAGCTGGTTTAGTTCTACCAAAAAGTTATACATCACCTAGTACCCTCTTTTTGTATTGACCTCTTAGCTGTTTTTAATCCTGGATAAAGAAGCACAAAGCATGATGTATCTGCCATGGATCTAGAAACTGAGAAGCAAATGATATAAAACACTATCGTATCTATCAGTTTAACTCCCATGCCAGGCAGAAAACTTCCTGCTGGGCAGACTAAGATGACTGAAGAGTTAACACACTGGGTAATTTACCAAAGATTATTCTTCAAACACTAAGAAGTAAAACATAGGATTGCAAGTGTTATTTTATTTTATTGCCCCCAACTAGATCTAATATACTCATGAGTTCTAAACTTTCTCATTCATGATGAAAATTAGAATATTTAAAATATAGCTGTGGTAACTAAATGGATAACTTATGATTAATGATTAATAAAATATAAAGTCCTTTATAAATAAGGATGTTTACAGTTATATTGAGTAGCTATTGTATTTTATAACAATGTGTTTTAAAAATGTAGTGCTGTTAATAGAGATGAAACTTGATATCATGGTTAACCCAGTAATAATTTCAATTTGGGTTTCAATGCTGTCTTACATATTCTAGTTTCTAAATAAAGTAGCATGCGCTTCTCGGTTACTTTCTTTAGTTAGTTTAGACCAAAACAATTTGATACAATAATAATAAAGTATTTCACCCTCTCCCCATCTCATTTTGACTTCCTGTTCTCTAACCTGTATTGAATGAGCTTTTACTGCAGTTAGAACCTTATAAACTCTTACTCTTTTGGCTCTTTCTTTTTCCATGTTTCTTTATTTATCAAGGTTCAGTCTTCTGTTATTTAAATCCAGCTATCTGTCTATGCAGACTTACACACAGACTGATGATGATAGCTGGATGAAAATACACAACTACTATGCCTTGTCCCATGTAAAATACATGACCTCAAATGTCAGATGAGGGATAGTGCTATGGAATTCCTTTTTCAAGTGCTTATGTTTTTCACTTATATGTATCAAGTTTAAGGAGGGTGTCCTACAAGGTTTTGTGATATATTTTATCACTTATACGATTGTCTCAAAAAGATGTCTTGAAAGGCATTTAGTGCAACTAAGCCACTACATTTCAGCTTTTTTATAATGAGCAGGAACAAGATTTTTAAAGCTATATTGACTAGTGGTTTGAAGAAGAATGGGCCCCAAAGGTTCAGAGTTTTGAATACTTTGTCACCAAGGAGTGGCACTCTTTGGAAGGACTAGGAAGTGTGGCTTTGTTGAAGGAAGTGGTCACTGGGGGTGGGCTTTGAGCTTTTAAAAGGCTCCTTCCAAGTCCAGAGTCTCTCTCTTCCCACTGCCTGTGGATCTGGATGTAGAACTCTCAGCTATTTCTCTATCAACATGTCTGTCTGTGTGTCAGCAGGCTCTCACCATTGCTGTGAGACAGTGGCTTTGCGGTAAAGATTTGTTTCTTGTACTTGTTTAATAAAACACTGATTGGCCAGTATCCAGGCAGGAAGTAGAGGTGGAGCAATGAGAACAGGAGAATTCTGGGAAGAGAAAATGTCAGTCTGCAGTCATCACCCAGACACAGAGGAATCCAGACACAGATGCACTCAAGATGTGTCTGCCTCACTGAAAAAGGTACCAAGCCACATGGCTAACACAGACAAGAATTATGGGCTAATATAAGTTATAAGAGTTAATAAGAACCCTGAGCTATTAGGCCAACCAGTTTATAATTAATGTAGACCTCTGTGTATTTCTTTGGTACTGAATGACTGTGGGACCTAGTGCAAGAGAAACCTCTGTTAACACAGACTAACTAAACTTCTGAAACTGTAAGCAAGCCCCACTTAAATGCTATTCTTTCATAAGAATTGCTGTGGTCACAGTGTCTCTACGCAGCAATAGAACACTGTCTAAGACAGTGACTGTCTAAAGTTTCTACTGCATTCAATTATTCCAAAAGTTATTGTCATTCAAAATTATGCTTTTAAAGGACAATATCCAGATAATTAGTAAATCCATCCTTATGACTATGTACCTGTGGTTCTGTCAGTACCTATAGGTTTGGGAGCATTTGGTTTCACTGTCAATAATTGGGAAACTATCCTTTGAGGTTTTAGCAATTACCCACAGCATGCACTGTTTTTCCAACAACATCAAATAGATTATGTAGACTTTGTTACAAGAATCTTGATGCTCTTCTGTTACCTCTCCCCATATGTTTGAATTAAAGGTGCAATTAGGCTCTGAACAGGCTGGCTGGCATGCACTCTGCATGCCAACTCCTCTCTGGTATGCATGAGGCAGCTTCCTTCATCTGTGCATAGGCTCGTTCAACAAAAGCATTCTTGCAGTGGATGGAGGTATTATATGGAAAAATCTTCTGCTAATGTATTTCTCTGGTTACATGGGAGGATGTTCAGGCTGATTAAACTGTTCCTGGAACACGAAAGTAATATGTAAGAGATTTACAGCAACCATATATAACTTCATTTATAATTGATCTAATTTACTAAGAAACTCTGTTTTCAATGACAAATTAATATATTCAGATGTCGTCCTTTTCTTGTAAAAAACGAGAAAAAGAGAAAGGTGAAAGAGGGAGAGAGAGGCAGCATTATCATCTCATATCCATAATAGATTCATATTAATGAAATAAGATGTATATCAGCTGCATTGATAAGAATTTTGAGTACATTGTCAAAGGACACACAGGCCTTTAAATCAAAATTCTTTCATTCGCTCACTATAATTTAGCTGTTAGAATTACAGTTTTAAAGCAGGAAGTTGACGGAGTGGCTCAGTGGTAAAGCACTTGCTGCCTAAATGTGAGGACCTGAGTTTGAATTTCTGGGATCCTTGTAATGCTAGATAAAGGAGCATGCATCCATAGACCCACAGCTTTTTCAGCAAGATGGAATACAGAGACCGAAAACGTCCTGGAAGCTCATGTGAGGGGTTGTATTCCTAACAGAGAATAACAGAGACCCTTTCTAAAATAAGGTGGACAGCTGAGATTGACACCAGATGTTGCCTGCTGACCTGAACAGATGTGCTGTGACATTTTTATTTATCTACAGTCATATGAGTCTGCACATGCACACACACACCACACCACACACCACAGAGAGAGAGAAACACATTTAAAAATTTTAATTTTTTTGAATTTTAAAGATTTTAAAAAATGCTATTTTCACAGCAATGAAATGACTCCTAATGATATTCTATTAGACACATAGATAGTCATCATCAGAGAAGCTTCCTCCTGAAGCAGATAAAAACAAATATAAAAACTCACAGCAAAATAATATGCAGAGTGAAAGACCTTGTAACATTCATCCCTAAATGGAATATATTCATTAAATCTCTTTTCTTGGGGCTCAGGGAACGCTGCTGAAGAGGAGACAGAAAGAATAGAAGAGCCATGGTAGGGGATCGAGGAAACCAAGGAAACAAGGTCCTCTAAATCAATGTTATCAAAGCTCATATGAACTCACAGAGACTGAGGCAGCATGTACAGGACCTGCATAGGTCTGCAAGGGTTTGTACTATGGCTCACAGTTTAGTGTTCTAAGGGATTCCTGAATGTGCAAATGAGTGGGTCTCTGATTCTTGTGACTTCTCTTGGTCTCATTATCTTCTGTTTATTTTAGCCAATACCAATGTGTTAGCTTTTGCTTTTTATCATATTGTGGTGGGTCGAATAAGAATGACCACATAGACTTATGTGTTTGAATGCTTGGCCCATAGTTGGCAACACTGCTAGGAGGTGTGGCCTTGTTGGAGGAGGTGTGGCCTTGTTGGAGAATGTGTGGCCTTGTTGAAGGAGGTGTGGCCTTGTTTGAGGAGGTGTGGCCTTGTTTGAGGAGGTGTGGCCTTGTTAGAGGAAGTGTGTCACTGTAGAAGCAGGCTTTAAGGTCATATGTGTATGCTCAAGCTATGGCTAGTGTAACAGTCTCCTGCTGCATGTGCATCAAGATGTAGAGCTCTTAGTTCCTTCTTCAGTGCCATGTCTGCCTGCACACTGTCATGTCCTGCTATTATGGACTAACCCTCTGAAACTGTAAGCCATCCCAATGAAATATTTTCCTTTAAAAAAAAGAGTTGCCTTGGCCATGGTGTCTGTTCACAACAATAGATCCATAACTAAGATACATATTATATTATATTATTATATTATATTATAATCCCTTAGAAGCCTGTTTCTTAGTAAAGGACAGAGAGGGAGTGGATCCAATGGGAGGAAGGTGGGGAGGAATAGAGAGGAGGAGAAGGATTACAATATATTACGTATGAAAAAAATCTGAAGTTTCGTACTAAACAAGAAAAAGAAAGAAGAAATACTGTTTTTAGTCACTTTTTCCCAGATTCCTAGATCCTGCAGCAGCAGCATGCTCAGAGGTGGCTTGGATGAAATCAGTCCATAGCCCTCCTTCATGCCACCCTTCTGAGTGCTACCCTTTTCATGTTCTTAAGGTCAGACATCATGTCAATATCCATCTATAATCATCACTTCCATATCTTCACTTTTGACATAATTTTGAGAATTTTTGTTGTTGTTCATTTGTCTGTTTTGAGTTTGTTTGTGTTTGTACTTGAAAGTGAACCCAGGGTCTCCCATTTACTAAGTGCACGGTCTATCATGATTGCATCCCCTATTACTAGAATCTGCTTTTATCAACTTTCAGCCCTTTAAAAACATCAGCAGTCGCCTTGGCAAGCCAATGGCACTTTTGTATCTTTGTTTTGCATGATTTCTCTGGAGATTACAAATGACCGATTGCTGGTCTTTTCCATTAAAACCCCCTATGTCGGCAGGCAGCATGCTGCAAATATGGGGTCCTCTCTCCAGCTTTCTTTGTCACTCACTCTTAACCATCCAACTTTGAAATACTCGTGTTCTTTGTACCTGTATTGGTAGAAAGGCCTTCATATTATGTACCCCCATGAGAAGCAAGCCTAGGTATCATATACCCAAATGGAAAGAAGTCCTGGAAATATACATGCATGGGAAGCAGTCCTGGATATCATGCACCCTCTTGGGAAACTACCCTTTTATCATACACCTGCATGAATAGACAGGTTGAATATCATGCATCACCTGGCATATTTTGGTACTGTTATTTTCTATGCATTTGCATTCACAAACCTGATTCTTGTTGCTTTTGTTCTAATGATGCCCAAACATATAGCTCTGTATTGAAGAATCTAATGTTTACACCTTTATGTTGAGTTGTATACCTATTATTTTCTTCCAAATAACTCTCAACTTCTTTACTAAAATCAAAAACATCCTTATACAAGCCCTCAGCTTCCTTCTGCAGATCTCTCTACTTATCCATCTTCCCCCAACTCAGTAAGTGACATTGCCATCCCTTGGGTTGATTGAGTATAAGCCTAGGAGCCACTTTGTTCATTCTGTCCATTTATTTAGACTCCCATTCAAGAATATACACTAATATTTCATGTCTATTAGTGTCTATTTTATGGCCCAAAGCTTCAAGTTCAGATATAGACATCAAAACAAGTATCTTTTATAATTAACCACATATTTACCTTTTCTAATGCCCTTAATTTTCTCCTAAAGTTTTGAGCTTTTTTGCTCTCAGTTGTCCTTAGAATGAAGGATGAATGCAAGCATTTCATTCTATAGAATATTTTTGCCCACCATGCAATTCTGTCTGCAATGACTTTCTTCCTTTCAATATTTTAAGGATGTTGATTTTCTGTCTTCCTGCTCCAGTTGTTTCTAATTAGAAAACAGAAGTCATATGACTCTTTATTCTTTTCCAAGCAATGAATCAATTGTCTCTTGCTGATAGCCAAATTTTCTCTTTGTTTTTAAGATGTTTGATAATGAAGTCTCAAGTTCTTACATTGCCATAATCTAAGTGCCTATGTTTGCTTTCTTTTTCTTTTCTTTTCTTTCCTTCTTTCTTTCTTTCTTTCTTCCTTCCTTCCTTCTTTCTTTCTTTCTTTCTTTTTTCGTTCTTCTTTTCTTTCCTTTTCTTTTCTTTTCATTCTCTCTATATATATTTATTTTCCTTTACTAGAAATGACTTCTCTGTGTAGCGTTGCCTTTGTAGCCTGGAACTTACTCTGTAGACCAGGCCTCAAACTAAGAGATCAGCCTACTGGCTGGGACTAAAAGCATGAACCACTATACCTAGTATAGATTTGCTGTAGTTATTAAAGCTGAGAATTTATGCCCCTCACCAAATTGAGAAAATAGTCGGTATTTCTTCTACCCCATATTTCTCCACTATCACTTTAGGATTCAAAGACATTCATGTTAGAACTCTTCATGCTGTGCATAGGCTCTTGAACACTGTTAATTAGCTTCATATTTTTCTTTCTGCTTTAAATATAATGAACTAAGGTGTGGGGGGGTGGGGGAGTGGGGGGGTGACATAGAGAAAGAAAATGTGTGCAATCTGAAATGGGTCTTAAGAGGTGGTTTTGAAATAGAGTAGGAGCCTGAGCCTTTGACCTAACAGAAAATCTCAGAGCTCAGACCCAAATCCTCCCAGAGCCTGGCTTCAGCAGGGCAGTCATTGGAGATTGTTAAGGGCCATGCTAGACTGCTGTGCAGCATAAGCAACCATGTCAGGTTAAGAACTGTTTTCCATGTGCAGCATGAATCTTGACTCTAGGTCTTTTCTTCTTTTTCTTGTTTTAATTTTATATGCTGGTATTTAAACCCCTTGTGTGTATGAAATAAAATTTCACATAAAATGTATTTCCTAGGAAGAATATATTCATGTTGGAAAGTACTTACTAGGGAGACAAGTCCTGTCATTTATTACCTCAGTCCCACAAAGTGATTCAACAGAATTGCTTCTGGGTGTTCTTTCTATTGTTTCCACTCTCGTGCAAAGAAGGCACAAGAGCAGCATCCTCTCATCTGATGGATGAGATTGTGTGCCGGCTGTGGCAGTGCATCGCTCCTCACACTGCCCTTTCTCGACACTCCAGAGAGGCCCACAGTAGTACAACCTTGAGGCATGAGAGACTTGGGGATGTTTGCTTTTTTTCTATTGCTAAGACTATTTATAAATATAGGAAGCATCAGCAGCTGTGTGAGAGAAAAATGGAATGTGTCTTTTATCGAAAAAGTTAAAACAAAAATTGCTGAATGCAGTTTGCTGGACAAGACTAGAGAAGCAAATATCACTAGTTTTAGAATTTATGCACAACACTACAAACTGCTTATTCCCCAACCCCAAACTAAATCATGTCAGTAGCCTATAATCTATAATTAGATGATATCATCCAAAAACAAGGAGTTTGAGGACAGACTTAGATTATCTGTAGCTTACTTCTGCTCATTTCCCCATATGAAAAATAACTATAATTTCAACTTTCACTAATGGAAGCAGTAGTTTACAATCTCTTCCTGTGTGTGGAACATTAGAGCATTGGTGAGCGGTTCCCATATTAGAGATGCAATAGCAAGCACGAGAATACTTAAGGACAAATGGATTGAAGTGGCATTTAGTTCTGAATTAGTGGTTTTAGTTTGTCTCTTTCAGGAAGAATAATGCTATGAATGTCCAGAATCCAGACTGAATTTACATGGTATCATTGCAAAAAAGGAACCCCAGTCAAGAAGTGCTTTTATTGTACTGAATTTCTGCTTTTATTGCATTAGATAAATTAAAGCAAAAGGTGAAACACGCATGTGTAAGAATATAATGAAGCCCATTACTTTGTACACTAAATTAAAAATTAATAATGAAACGAAGAAAACAAGCTATGTATCTCAATGTTGAGATTCTTTAAGCAGCTCATTTAATAGGAAGTAAAATGATATTTTCTCATTTAAATCAATGAGAAAAGAGGTTGTGAATTTGGAAAAGAGCTAAGAGGAGTATGAAGATGAGTTTGGAAGGAAGAAAGTGAAGGGAGAAATTATTTAATTATATATTTTAAAAATAGAAAAAGAAAGACATAAAGTTACAGGTAGATAGACATAAAAGATGATTTTTCTTTTGCTTTGTTTTGTTTTTTTCCCAGTGCAAGGGATCAAACCATGACCTCTAGCATGTTGGCAAAGTGCTTGGTTACTTACTTACTTTTGTCCTCACACAACAGAGGATTTTTTGATAGAACAAATATAAAATTACATTTTCCTTTGTCTTGCTGTGTCTTATTCTTTATAAAATCTTAAAGGTATTTATGAACTAGTTGGATAATATGTTAAAGATGAACAGCATCTTAAGCTCCAATATGAGAAATGTGTTGACTTCTTCACTACTTACTGAAATATACCTGAAACTTCTGGATTAAATGAGGTTTTAAATTTGTTTCACTAACCATATAAACTACTGCTGAGAAGACATTTTAATTAAAACTCTGAAATTTTGTTGAAAACTTGAATGTTTTTTACTAACATTAATTAACACTATAAAGGAAAATGTTTATGAATTCTCAAATAAAATCTTCTGAAACATAAAGTATGTGTTAGGCAATGATGAGTCATTATTATTGTAAGTATATAACTTGTCCCTTTCAGAATAAATATGTCATGTAAAGATCTCAGAGGAGCTTGACATTTTGAATAAAACCATATGGTAAGACCATTCCAGAAAGGGGGTATACATCACAATAAATCTGAGATTGAAGTTATCCTGAAGCTTTATTGGTAAATTTGTACAGCCTTTAGCTCATCTTAAAATATGTGGCTCATTTTAATTATATTGCTCATACTATGATTTTTTTCATATAAAGTTTATATGACAGTGTAATTTTGGGTTTTTCATGAATTCTAACTAAAATCTGTAGTTAGGTTATCACTGTGAGTCATTAACTTTCCACAATAAACATTGAGCTGATTTAGAAAAACCTGAGTCTCAAGGGATCCTGACTACCTGTAGAGAATAGAAGCTATATTGGTCACTATGGAAACCATTAGGTTTCTTATTGCCAAGGTAGTCAATTTAAAGGGATTCATAGAAAACAAGCTAGAATATAAACTTCATTTTTGTCTAAGATTTCATCCTTCTAACATTTCTTGAAACTTTTGCTTAAATGAAGGAACTCTTGTGGTAGACAGGCACTGCAGTAGAAGATAGCGCATATCATATGGATATGTTACAATGGACAAGATTAATTACGGGATGACACCTTAGTCACTTATTCATTTTTATTTTATGTATTCACCAATGAAACATTTGTGATTTACCTACTATGTGTTAGGCATTATAGTGCATTACGGGATAATGGAGGAATGAAGATTACTTGACAGGCAGCAGTAAAGAATAGTAGGAGCACTGTGAACTTAGTGCTGGGGCTATCGATGCTAGACAAATCCAGAAATATTCCTACACCCCTTATTTGTTGCCCCTATATATGGCCAATTTTAGTAACCGATTGGAAAATGTAAAAGGAAAAACCCAATGATGATAGGGTGAGGAGAATATAAAAGCCTTTGGTTCACTTGGAATGCTCTATTGAGTTTAGGATGGCTGGGACATCCAGTGAGAGAATTTATAATACTGCACATGTGATTCTAGGTCCCAAGAGCAATGTTGCAGCTGCCTATACAGACTCAGGGTAAGCCCTACAGGAATGATGCTGCCAATGTCACCTTGGGAAAGCCAGTTAAAAAGCACACAGAGTCTGGGGAGATGGTTCAGTCAGTATACTATATGCCTTGAAAGCACAAGAACCTGAGCTGAATCCTCTGAACCCATGTGAAAAAAAATGTGTGATGGCACACACCTATATACCGAGCACTGGGGAGGAAGAGAATGGTGTATCCCTGGCATTGTAGGACTGCCACTCTAGCCTACTTGAGAGGCTCCAGATTCAGTGAGAGACTATAGTTCAAAAAGTTCCCAATATCTGAGGCATGATACCTGAGATTGTCCAATAACCTGCACATACACATGTGCACCTGCACCCAAACACATAGGAACACATATACATAGACATTTGTGTGCACATATGTCTGTACATGTGTGCAGAGGAAAAGAGAGAGAACATAAGAACAGAAGAGGAGAGCAGGAAACTAAGAAGAGAATAGGAGAGTATGAACCACTGAGGACAAGTAGGAAATGTGAATAGAGAACAAAGTAAACAAAAGTTAAAAGGAGACAGGAGATGAGATGGATGTCAACAAAAATGAAACAATTTTGATCAAATTTGTAGTTTGCCATATGCCAAATATTTGAGTGGAATCTGTCTGCAGTTTTATAAAACCCAATTGCATTAGGAAAAATATTTTAAGTGGTGAATTGTTAAGCCTCTCAGTATCCCTCTTGGTCCTTTTTTCTTTAAAATAAAGTGAGGAGGGTTGTTCAAATAATATGGAAGTGCTCTGCACGTTCCAATATGTCATGTACAGTGTTGGAAATAGCAAGGAAGACACTGTTTGTCAGATGCAGTCTTAGGAAATAAGCAAACATAGACATCAGCCATCTAATGTCAAGTTCACATTTTGTATAAGAAAAGCAGTCATATAAAAGCATATTCAAATAGCACTAACAGAAATGTCCAACAACTGAGCATCTTTCTGCTGGATGCATGACTTCTATTTTGCAGAAATTGGGAAAATAAATTGAGATCCATAATTGGCACATTAATCACACACAGTTGTCACACTTAGATTGTCACAAAAAATCATCCTGTTTTGGGATGACTAAAAGGTCAGTGGATCATATAGTCATGTTGTCTCATGAAATCATATTGGCAACATGACTTCATGAGACAAAGTGGTCTATACTTATTCTTTGCATATGATGCTTCAAGTATATATCAAAACAAGTTTCTTAAGGAAAATGAGTGTGGGTGACTTTCAGATAGTCATTCTCACTATGAAGACCCTAAGAAGTGGTATATGTTAATAGCAGGATGAAGACAATGATGAGAGAGCACAAGAGATGGAGCATTAGCCTTTGAAGGCCTTTGTTCAGGGTAGCAATTACACCAGGTGTGCAGGTTAATATGATCTTAGTGGAAGCATGTTGAATAAGATGTCATGGCTATGTCCCCCATAATGAAGGCTTTGCTCAGGCAGAAAAACATTTGGCAGGTTACTGAACTGGTAACTGCTCATACCTTAGGAAAGCAAATATTTTTTAACTGACAAACCAAAAATGACTTTTTTTAAAAGGATGGAAATCTTGAAAAGATTCTGAAATTGCCTAAAAATTCAAATTTAATTACCTGGTTTTTTCATTGTTTTGTTTTCACCTACTAAATTTTAAGTTATTGAAGTTATCTAGATTCTGTTTCTCACATGGGCATATAACTAATAAGAACACAAGCTTTCTATATCTGACGCAGCATGGAGGAAAGCTATGGCAGTGTGTCCAAATCACCACAAGCTGGTCTTGGTCCAGTAAGCCCTTATGTTTTGCCTTGAGGGTTGTGCTAATAAGGGTTCCAAAGAACCTTCTATTAAAATCCAGAACAAAATCCCATAGATAATCCTTAATTTTTAGATGACAGTCAAGACCAAAGAGAGGGGTGTTATGTGTCATTATGGATGAGAGAGGGAGTGAGAGAGGAGAGGACAGGAAGATTGTACCTAACAAGAAAATTTAAATGATTTGCTTCATAAAACTAAAAATCAAGTCCTGCAAGATGAAAGCCAGGAATATGAGAGAGTGCTTGCCTAGCACATGTAAGAGTTGGGTTTGAGCCAAAGCAAAATGAAAGAGAGAGAGAGAGAGAGAACTAAAAACAAATCAAAATGGGTAAAGTGCTATGTCATTTTCCCTAGATAGTGTTGTCCATCTGCCTATGTTATTGAGTGATTGTGATAATGAAATTATGATTTTACTAACCTTGATTTTAGGTTAGCCAATGTGAAATTACCTACACATAATCATTTTTACATGAAAAGAACTACTTTATATTTTTAAATATCATTTGATTTATCACTAAGCACTCTAATGATAAATGTTAATTTCATAGCTTAGAAGGGTGACTTAAAGAAAGCATAAAATTATACTGAATCAAAATAATGCCATGCAGTGCTAAGCTGGGGCTCTGCTGCGTAGATTAGCACAAATTATACTAATTTGCCTAAAAGAATCATTTCTAAAATCAGACTAGTAAGGGCTTGTTCCTCTTGAATTTTTACCTACCACTAGACTGATAACAAGGTCAGATTTCTTATTAGAAAATTATTATGTACAAAATTTGGGGGATTAAACAGTTGTTTCAAGAACTTTTAGCAAGTCCCTAAAACTAAGATTTCATCTATCTTTAGTAACTTTGGACCTGTCTAGATTTAAAGTCTTTAGATGTAAGCTTTGATCTTCTCATGTTTCATAGACCAGCACCCCATGGGGCTGTCATGGCAGTAATAGTCCTACTGGGAGAGCCATCAGTCTGGTGTATTGAATAGAGAGCTTAAAGTATCATGGATACTTCTAAAGCCCAGTTTGATTCCTAAGAAGCATTTTCTGCATAGTGCATGCTTACTATACTCAGCTATTTGAGGTGCTATAGCACTTACTAAATTTTCACATGAATTACTCTTTTGTGAATAAAACTTTGTACCAGATTATAAAACCCAGTGTATCGTCTACTTCCAAATGAGCCTCACGCAGGCGTAGATTGTGTCTTCATACTATTCTGTAGCATGAAAGGGCCTGCTTGGTGGGGTTTCTGCCCTGCCCAGTACCCCATAGCCGGCATAC
>LOJH01004979.1:5422-30881 GCA_001685095.1 Ellobius talpinus
TCTGTCTGTCTGTCTGTCTATCTATCTAATCTATCTATCTATCTTTATGTTATTGAGTTGTTGGAGTTCCATCCAGATTTTGGAGCCTAGCACCTTATGAGATGCATGGCCTGTCAATATTTCTCCTATACCATCAGTTGCCTCTTCCCTCTGAGCATAATCCCATTTGTCTGTTTTCCCTCTTATGGCCTGAGCCTTTGAGCTCATAGCCAGTGAATCATCACTCAGTTAATGTCACGAGCCCTTCCCCTTGGTTTCTTCCTAGAGTCATTCTTCATGGCAGAGTCTCCTGTGCCTTCCCGACGCCCAGGCCATGTATTCTGTTTACCCTAGGCATTTAAATCTCAGTCATCTATTTTGGAAAAGAAACTTTTGGAGACAGAATCTCATGTAGCTCAGCTGGCCTTGCATCCACCATACAACCAAGGATTACCTTGAATTCCTGCTTTCATCTCATGAATTCTGGGATTACAGGTGTGTGTGCTACCATTTCTGGTTTTGTGTGGAGCTAAGATCAAATCCAGGGCCTTTTGCATGCTAGCAATCACTCTACCAACTGAGTCATGTTCTCAGCCCCGAGTTTTTGAGATTTTAATTAACATATGACATTTACATATATTTATTTGGTACCTAGAGTAGGATAATATATATTTTGATTGCATGTAAAGACGAGATTAGGGTAATTGGCATTTCAATACCCTTTATTTTTTTTAAATTTCCTTTTAATTGAAAAAAGTTCTGCATTTTTAGTTTTAAAATTATTCGTAATTATGTGGGGGGGATGTACATGTGAGTACAGCACCCATGGAGGGCAGAAGAGGTGGTCTGAAGCCATGGAGCTGGAGCCATAGGCAGTTGTGTGTCACAACATGTAGGTGCTGGGAATCAAACTCTGGTCTTCTGCAAAAGCAATACATGTTCTTAAATGATTAAACCATGTACATGGCCATTACATTTGTTGTTTCTTGTGTCCCATGAGATTTTTGCTTACTGAGATTTCCTTTGCTTTCAAAGTATTACCTTAATTTTTTTTGTAAAGTGTCAACTTTTTCTAAGTGTGTGTGTGTGTGTGTGTGTGTGGTTTAACTGAATCCCCTAGGTCTTAATGAGAGCTTGTTAGTCTATAACCAGTTCTGGTTATGGTTGTTGATAAATTTGTCCTTGTGGCTTGATGCTTAGTGATGTGACTAGAGAAGGTGAGTGTGTCCTATCTGTCTTTGTGATTCAGCATAGGGTAGAGGCTAGTGTGTGCTCAGTATACCATCTGTTTATTATTAGGAAGTATACCATTCATTTGATTTATTTTCCATTATGTCATATAGTAAATGACATACATAAAACATGTTTTTGAGTAAAGACTTGTGCTATATCATGATTTGTGGCTATAGAGAGATATTTATCATAATTTCTTGGTATTTAAATTTGTGAATATATTCCATGGACCACAATTCTTGAGTTATCAAAAGAAAAATTCACATTTAGTTATAGAAAGAGGGGTAACAAACAGTATGCGTGTGGTTTATGATGAGAAATTATTTCAAACTAAAGAATTATTTAAAATTCTGAATTATAAATTATTATTAAAAATTATTGGTAGGGATACTAGGGGAGTTGGCTCAGTGTGTAAGAATGCTTGCTGAGCAAGATGAAGAACTGAATTTGAACTCCCAGCACCACATAAAAAGTGGTGTTGGTGTCTATGCCTATAATTCTAGCATTAGGGTGCATCTTAGTCAACCAGCCTATCCAAAATGTCAGACTGAGGTTAGACAGGGAATAAGGTGGAAGATAGTAGAAGACAACACCTTAACTGTAGTCCTGCATTGCAAAACTGTCATTCATATTCATGCATGCATGCATGAGCACATGCACACACACACACTCACACACACTCAGTGAAACAAAACAAAAAAACACAAACTAAAGAGTAAAAGATTTATTGGAGGACTAAAGTGAAACCTACTTTTGGGGGGCTTTAATCACAGGGAGACCATCAGAGTGGAAGAAAAAGATGATGCATTTGCAGTCAGGAAATGGTCATCACCTCTGTTAACTTATACTCTGAACCCATTGCCTGTAACACAGTACACTTCCCGACCCAAGTCTGTATTTTGTTTTAGCCTATTGGAGACAGGTGGAAAAACAGTATTGGCAGAAATAAGAGAAGTAAAGCCCCTTAGTGTGCAGCTTGTCTTTAGCCATTCATTGAACTAAGAAGGTAAATGAAGGCGTTGGAAGCTGCAGAGAAATCTGTCACGGGTTCTGAGGCGAGATGCAGTTTCCAAATATTTCTGCAACATTTCTGTCTCACCTGCTTGATTTTGAAAGTCTGTCACTGGGAGATGGGTGTTGATGGTGGTGTTTGCTCCTTTTGAGCTGGCTGGCTGAACCAGAGAGGTGTTGCTCCCAAGTGTCTGAAGCTGCCTCACAATAGACAGCGAAGCTTGTTCTTGACCCGGAGTGCAGCGCTGGTTATGAAACCTGGAGTGGTCCAGAGGCCATTCTGTCATGGGAGAGACCATGTGGAAAAAAGTCTGGCATGATGATGATGGGCATCAGAGAGAATCCTGTGAGCCCCGACACAGGCTCCAGCTCTCTGTTCTCCATCCTCCCTGCTCCAGCTACCTGACTAGAACCCCGTGAGAACTACTGATCCAGAACGACCCACTTGTGCCTTGCTCGGTTTCTGACTCAGAAACCAAGACATACAGTAAAAGGGCTGCTGCTGTTCTAAACTGTATGTGTGGCTCTGTGAGATGGCTCCACAGGTCCAAGTGCTTGCCTCATAGCCTGATGACACAGAACTCATAGAAACTGCCAGAAGAGAACCATCTCCAGAGAGCGGCCCTCTGATCTACATGTGTGCATGTTATATGTGCATATATAGGTACACCCCCCACACTAAATATCATTTTAAATGTAGGTTTTTAAAAAAATAGTATGAATAAATCTTTTTAAGGGTAACTTTACGTTCACTGCAAAATTGAGAGAAAAGTTGAGAAACATCTCTTATCTCATTCTGCCATGCTTGCTTAACTTTGGCAGTTATCAGCAATGTACTCTTAAAGAAAATACTTAATCTGAGTGTCTGCCATGAATTGTGCCTTCTAACGTTTTTGAATTTTGTCTAACCCCTAACACATTTGAATATGTGTGACTTCTTCGGGAGTCAGAGCTTTTTGCAAGAGTGACCTTTACCTGGTGTCTCCTGCAGAGGCTCAGAGGGGAGAGGGCCATGGAAATGTGTAGGAGAGATGATTACATTGCCACAGCTGAGGAACCACAGGGTTGCCAGCTAGACAGTGGGAAGGATTCCTCTCCCAGAGCTTTCAGAGGGGCATCACATGGGTACAGGACTTCACTGTTGTTTTCAGTGCCCAGTGTTCGGTACCTAATATGGCATCTGTAGGAATGTAATACCATGCCTCAAGTTAAGTGGGGAAAACGACATAGTTGTACCCACCAAAAGCTGTAAAAATGAAGAAAAGCCACAGCATGCAAGAAAAAAATATGTTAGCCATCTAAGAACACGAAATTAGAATTTACAAACAAAATGATGTGACATTTCATTTTAACAGTAGGTTTGAGATCGGATCTGTGGTGCTGCTTGCCATTAGTCTTAACACTCAGGAGGCAGAGGCAGGTGGATCTCCGTGAGGTTGAGGCCAGCCTAGTTACATAGGAAGTTCCACACCAACCAGGGCTATTTAGTGAGGCTGTTTAAAAACTAAAAAGTGTAAAAAAAAAGTAAGTAAAGACTTCATCAGAGAATAAGCATAGTGCTCATTTTTATTAGTGAAATAACAGCTAAAGCAATGAGATAGTGTTACAGGCCCACGGGGTAATGGCTAAAATGTGTGTGTGTGTTGGGGGAGTTTACCATTCTCTGTGAAGAGGGTAAACACCTGAAATATATCTTGGTTGTGGGTAGAGACAAAATACTATGCCATCCGTGGGAAAGCTTTTTAGCTTCTTAATATGCTAAGTATGTTAGTTTTTTTTATTACTGTGACTGCATCCCTGACAGGAAGCAACTTGAAGGAGGAAGGCAAGAGAGGCTTGTCGCTGTGGTGGGAGGAGGGTGAGGAGGGCCGCTTGCACTTTATCTGATCACAAAGCATCTTGGGAGAGACTAGGGCTAGAACTGGGGCTGGGATCTAACTCAGAAACCTGTCCTTGGTAGGCTGCTGCTGCCACCAGGCGGATCTGGCCTCTCCGAGGATCTGTAACCCCTCAAATAGTGCCACTAGCTGGGGATGAAGCTTAAACACATGATCCTGGGGTGGAGGTGCATTTCACGAGAGAACTATAACACTAAACATATGCGCACCTTGACTATATTGCTTGTAGGTAATATTCTCTTATCCAAGATTATTGAAAGCATATGTCCATCTAAGGACTCCTGTGTATATCTGTGTTTGTTTACTGGAGCTTTATCTAAGTGGCCCAAACTAGAAGAAAGTCAAATGTCTACCAACAAATGGGTGAGTAAACAGTCTGCCTAAAAAAGGAACAAGCTGATGATGTTTACATCAGTGTGGGTGAATTTCTAAGTCTCTAAATAATTACATTGAAGAAAGACGTTAAGAAGTCAATCCAAAGAATGCATGTTGCATATACTACATATTAGAAAAAAATTCTAGGATGGGCTGGAGAGATGGCTCAGCAGCTAAGAGTGCTTGCTGCTCTATTTTTAGACCTGATCCTGATGCCCGGCACCTGTGTGTGGCGCACAATCATCTGTAACTCCAGTTTTAGGAGATCTGAGGTCCTTCTCTAGCCTCTGTGGACACCAGACCCGTATGTGGGGCACAGACACACATGCACGAATAAAACTCATCCGTATAAAAATTAGGAAAAAGTTAGATCTTAAAGTGTTTGGAAGTACTGAGCATTTACATTGGCAGAAAGCTGCAGCGTGTCCTGGAGATGTGAGTTGCACAGGCAGGGATTACTAACAGACAGCAGGAAGTTTGAAATTCACGGTATGGTACCTTCATTATATTGGTCATGTTGATGGCATTTTGTGGAATATATTTATGTCAGGACATATGTAATGTTTCATGTTAAATATATGATTTTTAAAATGTCACTTCTGTCTCCATAAATCTAGAAGAGGAAGATTAAAGGTAAGAGAAGATGTAGGTTTGTTTAAGTGTGTGCCTGTGCATGTGTGTGGGTGGATGGGTAAACCCCAGCCCTGCTCCCAGCATGGCAGCAGAAGGCAACGTTTACTTATTTGTTTACTTTTGGATGCCTGTCTTTAATGACAAAAGCCATTTAAATGCAGAGTTAATTAATTACATGTGGAGAATTAGATTTTAATAATGGAAGATAAGCTATGGTACATTATAAAGTAGGGAACTTAGCAGAAATTAAATCTTGAGCTGTAGGGGGAAGTGAAGGTCCAGGAGAGAGGCTAGAGGATCAATGGAGCCTTTACTTAGTGAATGTGAGACACACGAGTCACAGCTCATAGGAAAGGGTCTGTGAAAGCTGTCCCTCCTGCCTGCTCATCTAGAGGGCCGGCTTGAAAGCTGAACAGGTTTGTGTCTACCAGAATAGCCATACTGCGCACTCTCCTAACCATGGCATCTTTCTGCGTTCCAGTTTGCTAATTAGGCCACTATAACCTGGAATCCCACAGAAAAGAGGATTCTGGGAAAAGAAGCTTCTGCTTGATTGACAGCAAAACAGATCTTGTTGGTTGATGACCTTGGTTATTGTAGGGCTTACTATGAACCTAAGGTCCACGCTTCTCCTGTAATAGGTGGGTTTTAATCAACAAATGGAGAATGTATGTCAAATGGAATGCAGGTTCACTCACAGGCAATTGGAGCAGGCCTTTTCACTGTCGGTGCTGATTACAGTATGAACAATGAGCAGACTGCATCCGCTCGCACACAGAAGGTGTTTATAGTGACATAAACACCTTTTCTGCACAGTTACATAAACAGTTTCTCAAGGAAACATTCTCTAGCATTCAGGAAATGTGTCTTACTTTACAAACAAAAAGTGTGTTTTCCTACAGATTTAATTTACTTAAGGGCTCTGAGTAGAACAAGGCTGTGATTGTAGAGGGGTAAAGTTACTCCGAGAACACTTTGGGCTTAGGTTCTGGTTAAGTCCTTAGAGACAGCATCTTGTTTGAATATCCGTGGATTAGCAGAGCACAGGTTGGTACAGGTGGGCCATGTTACATATTGGACACACTCGAGAAAGTTGTACTGTTATGAGTCTAATTGTATTGCAAATTCCCGTGAGCCTGCAATTGTATATTTGCTTATTTCTGAAGAGCCTCTATTGTAGGTGGTTCTGAGCTCAGGACCCATGCTAGGGAGAGTACTTTTTGTTAACCAAGCACTGTATACTCATTTCTAAGGGAAAGAAATATTTCCTAGAACTGGTAAGTTAGGGTTCTGTTAAGATTCTTTAAAACATTTAACTTTTAATAAACTCATTGTAACTTGGAAAGGACAGGGGCAGTCCCTTCCTCTTGGTACAAGGCACTCCCCCAGGAGTCTATGAGGAAGACCCCAGCTTAGACTCCTTAGCAGTGGCAGATACATAGCCTGATCTGTCCATCTCCTGTGACCAGATTGATGCCTAGCTCAGCTGTCATCAGAGAGTATTTGTCCAGCAACTAATGGAAACAGACGCAGACCCACAGCTGCAGAAGAGGAGGAGAAAGGATTGTAGGAGCCAGAGGGGTCAAGGACACCACAAGAAAACTCACAGAATCAACTAACCTGAGCTCATAGGGGCTCATAGAGTCTGAACCAACAAACAGGGACCCTGCGTGGACCGATCTATGCATATATGTTACAGTTGTGTAGCTTGGTCCTCTTGTGTGACTCTTAACAGTGGGAACAGGGACTGTCATTGCCTCCAACTCTTTCACTGGCTTTTGGAAGCCTTCTTCTAATACTGGATTGTCTTGCCCAGCCTTAACAGAGGGACATGCTTAGTCCTACTGTGACTTGATGTGCCATGTTTGTTAATATTCGTGGAGACCTGCCCTTTCCTGAACAGAAACAGAGGATTGGGGGTAGGACCAGAAGGAGGATGAGGAGAGGAACTAGGTAGAGACGAGGGAAGGGGAAACTGTGGCTGGGATGTAAAATAAATTAAAAAAAGTAGCATGGTAGGAGTGAACGCCAGGCACTTATGGCTTAACAGATGAATGGTTAATTCATTTTAAATTTATGAAGTTTTAAGGTCACCCTCTTATCTAGATGTATATTCCCTTAGAAGTAAATAAACTCATACCATAGATCTGTGGAGTATAATTATGGACCTTTGTCTTTCTCCAGGAAAGATCCATTTAATGTCTGTAATGTTAATGCAGTAACTGCTAAGAACACTTCCTTAGCATGTGGGAAGCCCTGCATCTCTTTCTCCGCACTGAAAACAAATTCTCTGTTCATATGTGAATTCAATGAATTCTTTGTTGGCTATTCAACTAAACACCAGGCCAAATTGTGATTTTACACAATATTCCAAAACGGCGGATTGTTTGCCTTAGGGAAACTTGTCTTCTCTAAGGATGAAGACAGGGAGTTAATTTTAAAATACTCTACTGGTATATGTGTATATGTACATGTGGATATTTATTTAGTATATGGGTAGGTGTGTGTGTGTGTGTGTGTCAGGGGTGGAGAGGGGAGAATGCTTTCATGCTGTGTCACATGTGTGGAGGTCAGAACACAGCAGTCAGGAGTTAACTCTCTTTCTATTGTGGGTTCTGGGGACTGAACCCTGGTCACCTGGCTTAGATAGCAAGCGCCTGAGAGCTGAGCTGTCTTGAAAGCTCCGTGACCAGTCAGCCCCAGGGACCTCTGCTTCCCCATTGCAGGGATCACCTTCCTTGCTTTTATGTTGTTGCTGGACATCCCAACTAGTCCCTGCTTGCATAGTGAACAATTCATGAACTGAGCTGCACCCTGAAAATAGGCATATTTTTATATTTATTTATTGGCTGATTGGTGGGTTGGTTGGTTGTGTGTGTGGTACAGTGGCAGAGGACAAAGGGTAACTTGAATTGGTTCTCCTTTTTACTATTTCAACTTGGGCATTCTTCAGCTTGGTAGAAAGTGCCTTTTATCCACTGAGCCATCTCATCTGCTATGAACATGCCTTTAGACTGTCAGCATTTATGTTGATCTTTTTAAGTAGGCATCCTGAAAATGTATATAACATTGTACACAGGCAATTAAAATTAGTTGTTTTTTAATGTCTTCAAAGAAAACTCGAGGCTACTAGATGAATTTGGAGTTAGAAAGAAATATTTAGAGAGGGTGAAAATATAAATACTCTATGTAACTATTTATTCATTTCTTAAACTAACCTAGTATTTGTTCATTGTAAGTTGAATGTGGATAGTGTAAAACAAAGGAGATTTAAAAACAAAGGAGAGGGCCTGGCAAGATGGCTCAGTGGGTGATGGTGGCTCTTGGTAAGCTGGAAGATCTAGCTGGATCCCTGGGACCCATGTGGAGGAAGGAGAGGACTCACTCCTGCACGTTGGCCTCTGGACTCAGTACACGCTGTGGCATGGTTTCTGTTTTTGTCTCTCTTTCTCTCATGCATATGCTCACAATTCTGTTTTAGAGTTAAAAGACAGCTAAGGACATTGTTATATCTTTCTGACCGGGGCATGAATTGTACTCCCCTTGAAGCTTGGTTAGAGATGCCCCCAAGTGACTGTCTCTGTGGAGGGTGTGATGGCCACGGAAACCTGTAAGCATCCATTGAGCTGTTGAGGATCTTGACACAGGTAGCCAAAAGAACTTTTGTAGCAGTCCTGAAATCCCAGTTTTGCTTTATCTGCTGTGCTTCTCATTCACGGTAAAATGCATTTTTCAGCCACAGCATTGTATGGTGCTCAACTTGACTTTGTCGTCTGGATAATAAATGAATACTCAGGAGATGAATACATCTTCCAAAGACCAGTGCTGTAGGTTCTGTGGGAGAATTTCTCACTTGTTCCAGGTGATAGGGCTGAAAATATGCTTTTTAGGAGGAGCGTATTCCGTAAGAAGAGACAGGATAGAGATGTTTAAAGTTGGAACAGTAAGGAAACACTTGGGATGGCAGGTGAAAGATTATACACATGCATTGAATGCTGTTGGGAATTGATAGGAATATAAACACTAGTGGGGTTTCTAATTTTTTTACAGTCTTAGGAGATTTATTATGTTATTTCTTCACACATTCTATACCACATTTCCCATTTAGTTACATCAGGGTAAAGCATTTCATTGTTCTGTTGTTCTTGGACCATGTAGCACAGGCTGACCTTGGACTTGGAATGCTTCTACCTCAGCATCCCCCTGTAGTGCTGTAAGAGTTGTGAGTTCCCAAACAGGGGAATATTATTTGGATGTGCATATAATGTTTCATTTATTAAAGAGATAGTATTTGAACAGCATCCTATGGTATGAGGTGAATAAGTGGATTCTGTCTTTCTTCATATGATGCCTTTGTTTGCATGGGATTGTCACCTCAGGTTAGATTGCCAGAACTGAAATTTATATTATAGGAAAGCTATCCTTCGAGGCTGGTCTATGAGGTTGAGGGACTGTACAAACACACATTCGCTAACCTTAATGTGAAGGCGTTAAAAGCTAAGTTGGAGTCTGATGTGTCAGGTCAACCTGCCGTTACCTTTATCAGATATTTTTAACAACTCTTTGAAGGGCAGGTTGGGGATGGGAACACCAACAAAACCAGACTGGGAAATCTCTGGAAACTGTGAAATGTTGATATGTAGCAAGTGCTCTTCATTTTGAACTAGTACTTAAAAGTATAAAGTTGAACACGGTAATAGATATCACTTGATACTTTAATTAATTTATATAGGATAATGCTTAAATCAGACTAAATCTACTTATCTTCTCAAACATTTGCCGTTTTTTTTCTGGTCAATGCTTCTGCCTTAAAGGACTCCACACGGTGTTATCGTCGTCCATCTGTGTAATAAAGACATCAGACCTTTCCTTCCTGTGCGCTGTGTGTGAGTGCTCAGCAGTCAGCGTTCCTCAGCCCTCCTCCCCAGGCTTCACCTCTCTCTCTCTCTCTCTCTCNNNTGTGTGTGTGTGTGTGTGTGTGTGTGAGACGTAAGCTTCATTTCACCTGTGGCTGAGGTAATGCAGTTTTTTGCTCTCTGACTGAGAACGTGTTTTGATCTCTATTCTATCCATGTACTCACAGATGACCTAGCTTCATTCTTTTTATGGCTGAATATATGTCACTGTACACAGTGAGGTTGTGAATGGCCTACATCCTAGTGACCCTGCCACACAAGGCTATGCACAGATTCCTTGGACATACTGATGTCATATCCTTTGGATTGATCCAGAGGAGGGATTGGTAGGCCATTTGGCAATCCCATTTTTAATATCTTGAAGAACTTCCATATTGTTTTCTAATTTACATTTCTACCACCAGTGTGCCCAGGCTCCGTTTGCCTGTGCCCACACTTGTTACTTTTCTTGTTTTAGTGATAAGCACTCCAACTTGGAATGATGTCTTTTAGCAGATATTTTTAAATTGTCATAGTATTTCCAGCTGTGATGATGCACACCTTTAATCCCACCACTCAGAGTGCAGAGGCGTACAGATCTCTGTGAGTTGGAGGCTAGTGCAGTCTACAGTGTTCCAGGCCAGCCAGGGCTACACAGTGAGACGCTGTCTGAAAAACAGACAAACAAAACCAATACATTTTCTTTATATCAAGAGCAGAAGAGCTCTTAAAGACAGTTTTTGATCATAAGATCAAACTTAGATGGCTTAGCCTATAATCCTCTGGACTTTATATTTACTAAATGATAGCACCAGATAGGATGGGCAGAAGGCTCAGGGGCTGAAAGGTTTGCTGCTCGAGCTCAGGGGCCTGGATTCTCATTTCCATCACCACATTAAGGAGAGGGGAAAAAAATCAAAAAAGCTTGGTGTGGCCATGCATGCCTGTACCTAGTACCATGTGGTGTGGAAACAGGGATACCAGGGACTGCCAGTGCTTGACTTACCAGCCTAACTGTGTCTAGTCAGAGGCCCTGTCCGAGCAGCGGGGTGGATTGCTAGAGCAGACGCCCAGTGTTCTCCTCTGTGCTGCACACAGGTGTCCAGACCTGCATATATATGTTGTGTGCACACCACGCCCCAATGTTCAGTGCTCCCTCCATACACACACACACACCACACACACACACACACACTCACACTCACACACACACACACACACTCACACCCAGAAGTGTTGGAACTGAGACTGATAACTGTAATAGAAAAAGAAAATATTAGACGATTTAGATTACAAGCCGATTTGTGATGCTCATTTTTGGCCAATGTTTAGAGGTAAGACAAACAATTGGATGGACTTATTATAGGTCTATGCTTGGCTGGAGAGATGGCTCAGTAGTTAAGAGTTCTTATTCTGGAAGGCCCTAATTCCATTCCAAGCACCCACTAGCATGGCTCAAAATGTCTGTAACCACAGTTCCAGGGGACCTAGCAACCTCTATGGACTCCAGTCTCCTGTATCATATTTATCCCCACCTTAATTAAAAATAAAAATAGTATATGCTCCATAAGCTAATACCCTAAGCTTTGAATTAGCCTTAGGATTTTACAGAGTTGCCTAGCAATGAATTTGAAACCAGAACAGACAAAACTGTCTGTATTAGTTGTATTTTTTTTCTGTATAGTTTACTAAAGTAAATTTAGTTTTGAAAGCTTAGTGTTTTAGGAGATTCCAGTTTCTCTTGATTGTTACATTCTTGTGCTCCTCTGTATAAGTAAAATGTCTAGAAATTTTTTTTTCTGATCAAAAATACCAATGTACCTAGAAATGTATGCGGGAAGTGGAATTAATGTGTGAGAAGAAATGAAGTGGTTTTCATGATCTTATTTCTTTATTTCTAACTAAATTTTGTAGAAATTTTATAATCAGTTGTCATCTGTCTTATTCAAATTCTGCAATACAAGATCCACACAGGAGAATGTATGTTATATTTAAATGTCAATGTAAAATAGTACAATAAGCATCTGCGAAAACCACTTCCAACTCAGCTGAACTAGAACATGGCCAAAACTCTCCCTAGTTTCTCCTCCAACCCTGTTCGGTCTTGTTAGGTTTACAAGTTAAAAAAGTTTCAGTGTCTGCTCTATGTGTTCTGAATTGTACTCAGTGTGTAGCTAGCCTTTGAGAAACTAAAAACGGGCATGGCTAATTAACCTTGGGACACGTGCAGATTCATGATTGATGCTGGTGCATTTGTACAATTCTCTAAGATGAAGGTAGTATGAAGCTTTAAAATAGAGTGACAGTATTGGAAGCTAGTAATTCTTTGGCGAGTGTGATGGTTCAACAGTTTGTCACCAAGCTAGATGACCCGAGTTCAATTCCCAGGACCCATATGGCAGAATGGGTTGCCCTTTGACCTCTGCATGTGCACTGTGGCATATGGACTCCCTCTCTGTGTCTCTTTCTGTATCTCTCTCTGTCTTTGTCTTTGTCTCTCTCTCTTTTTCTTTCTCTTTATACATACATACAAACAAACAAACAACAAACAGTAAATTCTGGCTAGATTTAAATTTTGTGGTGTTTCTTTTTGAGCTAGAATTAGTTTACTTTTCTACATAGTTCAAAAATTACCTTTATAATTAGTTTTATTACTGAACCTAGAAGCATGAGTATATATCATTCATATATACATTCACATACATGCTCATTTAGCAACATAAGTTAAATTATGTGGCGGTCAGGTAAGATTGGGCATTTGAGGAGGAAGTTACATATGACATGACTGCAGTCCTCCCTTGGTGTCTGCCTGCGCCTTATTCTTGGAATTGGTGACTTTATTGTTAAATGTCAGACAAGAAGACATTAACCCTAGAGAATTAGTAAGTTAGTAAGTCCATGCATACATGTAGAGAGTTGAGATTTTCCTTCTAGTATTTTTTTTTTCCGTTTTTACCTTTGCTCCTGACTGGTAATGTGGTAATGTTTCTGAACCAATTCTTTATCCTGTAGTACCAGGAATCGGACTTCAGGTCTTATGCATTCTAGTCACTGCGTTGATTTTTTTAAAAAAATATTTATTATGTATACAGTTTTTTATTATATATACGGTATTCTACCTGCATACCAAAAGAAGGCCTCAGATCTCATAATAGAAGTTGTGGGCCACCATGTGGTTGGCGAGAACTGAACTCAGAACCTCTGGAAGAACAGGCAGTGCTTTAGCCTCTGAGCCATCTCTCAAGCTCAGAGTTGATTAAAAAAAAATGGGTCTTTTAAAGACCAGAGACTTGAAAATCCTTAATCCTTAAAGGTTTCTTTGGGAATCCTTTGAGAATCAGTGTGTGGGTATTTACATGTATTTTTCTGTTGTGTAAAATAAATATTAGACCCCAGTTTTGATCTGCATAGTCTTCTTGGTATCTCTCTTTGTTCTTTCATTGCCTGTATCTGGAATTCTGCTGTCTTGACAGGCGAGTGTGAGACTGAGAAGTGGGATATAATTGATGGCAATTCTTACTTTGTTTTTCTTTAAAACTACCATATGGCTCTTCTAATCCCTTAAACCTGTTTTATCCTTGTGTATAATGTCTCTGTGTACATCTTTGTGTGTGTATCTGTGTGTGTTTGTGCCTGTGGGGGTCAGAGGTTGACATGAGATGTCTTCCTTATTCTCTCCTTTTTGAATCAGGGGACCTGGCACTTACCAGCTTGGCCAGACTGGCCAGTGAGCTCTGAGTAACCTACCCATCTGCTGTCCAATGCGGGGACTGCAGGTGTGCACACTCAGCTTCGCACACTGGTGCTGCTGATCCCACCCTGGGCCCCCATGTTTGCACGGCAAGCATGTTTGTGTAGGCACGCACGGCCGTTTCCCAAGCCCCACCTTGTTTTCTTCCTATGATACCTTATTTAAAATGGAATAAAATGACAACTGAATTTACATTAAAATTTATCCTTTTTATTGAGTATCTTAAAAAAGTAACTAAATAGTTTTGACTTTCCTAGTAAAATAGGTCATTGTGTACATTCTTGCAAAAGGACATTATAGTACCCTACTGATTGAAAGTATATGTTTTAAACTATTTTATTTTTAACTTGAAAAAAATCATCGTTATGTTAGCTGAAATTCAGCCAGATTGAACCTGGAGGTTTTAGCTCACATTATAAATATTAGCTTTCTTGTCTATAATAAAGTACTCTATTATTACTATTAAACAGATGCATGTTTTTAAGCGTGGTCTTTAAATTTTCTAGTGCTATTTTCTTTTTTCTTAAATAGAATAGAGAGTGCTAACTTTTTGGGGTCGTTAGAAGAATTTGATTTTTATATTGCTGCTGTAGCAAATTCACACAGTATTTAGTGGGTTTCAGAAACACTTGCCGGTTAGTTCTGTAGATCAGAAGCTGGGACTGCTTTGTTGATGGTCCTAGGTTTCAGGAGATTTGACACCTAGGAGTCAGGAAGTAGAATTCCTGGACTCCTGGGCTTGTTGACAGAATCTACTTGTTTGTGGTTATGGTAGAAGTTGCATTTCTCTATGGATTGTCCCGGCAGGTTCTCAGCAACTAGAGAGACCTTTCTCTGGTTCCCCATTTCAAAGCCAGCAGTGAAGTGACCCATTCTCTCACGTTGGTCCCTCTAACTTAAAGTGAGACCATCTGGATGATCCAGGACCGACTCCGTGTTCTGTGGCCCATTGTTGGTAACCTTAGCAGGTCTCCTCAGAGCACTGCCTCCATTGGTGTTTGAATAACCACAGGACAGGTGTATCTCAGAGAACTGCCTCCTAGTGAATGATTGCCATAGGACAGTGGAGGACAGTAGGGTACTTACCTCTTCCTTGTACCAAAATACTCAACAGTAGGAATGTAAGGGAGGAAGGGCTTACTGGATAGTTCTAGGCTTTGGTGACTTTCAGCTCTTGATAGCAGGGCTGGGGAGGTGAGAGTGGCTCTTGCCAGGAGAGGTTGAGATGGCTGGGCAGACCTTAGCCTGAGGACAGAATGCGTAGAACACTGGAACTGGAGCCAGGTCTAGTAACTCCCAAGCCATGTCCTTAATGACGCACATCTCCCAGGTGAACGTACATCCCAGAGGTTCCAGACTTTTCAGGCTAGTGCCACCAGCTGTGGAGGGAGTGCCTAAACACAAGAGGTTATAGGGAGAATTTCACATTCAGACCATAAGGACAGACATGGAGAGCCTTAGAATGTCCCCATCCTGGCACTCAGTTAATTTTGGTGGCAGATGGAGGTTATGGAGGTGACTGGCACTGATGAAGGAAGTTACTTTGTTCAATTTGGAGATTGTAAGTTCCTTGACAGCAGGCACCTTCTCTTCCTCCCCCTTTAAAATTTTTGGGGACCTTTAAATAAGTACTTTCCATTGACTGATGACTTGGGTATAATAATGTAATATAAATATATTCATTTGTTCCCTCTGAGTCAGTAGCAGTACTATAAGAACCCCCAACCCTTTAAATCTATGGTACCTTACTGCAGAGATTAACTGCATATACGACATTAGTTTCTCCTCATTTGATTTCATAGTTTTGATTTTGAGTCAATCATAAAGAAAGTGACTTACTGTTTGTATAGGAAGCTGCATGACAGAACATGACCCCTGAGTTACTTTGTCATGTGAATTTTCAGGTTTTGGTGGGGATTTTTTTCTCTTTAAAAAAACTGTGTTTCCAGCCACTTCTGTGAGTAGTGTGTATTGTTCTTGTTGAGTGTAGAGCTGGCACTCAGGGGAAGGATGCTCCTATTACAAATAGGACCCTTAATCCTGCACTACTTGGCATAGGCCATGGAAGGCGATAATAACCCGCTATTCTTCTTATCATCTGGGAATACTTTATTCATCAACAAAATCTTTATAATGATTTTGTTTGACTTGTTAGAGACCTGCTAAGAAAGTGAGTTTTATCGCCATCTTTGAGATGCCAAGACCTGCTGGGCATGGTGCCAAACAACTGTTATCTGTGGGGGAGATAAGGAAGGATCAGGGGATGGAAGGATGGAGAGACATCAGACTTGAGGCCAGTCTGGGATATAAAACAAAGCACACAAAACTGCAATGGAAAAGCCAAGATCAGGAGCCTCAGAGGGTGTGGCAGGAGACAGGTTGTAGCATAGTCATGAAAGGGCTAGCCTTACACATGTAGAGTCTTGGGTTTGTTGGAAGCGTAGGGTTAGTGATGTGCTGCTGTGATGCTGGCACTCGAGGATCATAAGTTCAAGCTACATATCAAGGCCAGCCTGGGATATAGGAAGCCTTATCTCTAAACAAAAAGAAACTCCCCATCCTCTGACATACACACTATGAAAGCCCAAATCCCTAAAACAAAAACCAAGACTGGGACACCATCATTGGAAGACTTTTCTGGACTTTCTTCTGCTGATTACATTGACATAACTCAGGGCCTCTTCCCTGCCCCCTGCCCCCCCATATATTTTTAAGCTGGAAGATATGAATTTGTTTAATATTCCTTGTTAAATAGTGTTCATTTTGTCACTTCCTTTCTTAAGTAACCTCTTGGGATCATTCTTCTTTTTTTTCAATATAAATCATGTCCCAAAATATGTGTCTGTCTCTCTCACCCAGAAGATACCATAAAATGAAAGCACTCTTTTGTGTGCCTTCTTCCCTCACTGCCTTTGAACTGAAGTAGCTGGACTGGCTGGAAGTCCTGCTGCGCTCCTTTCAAGACGCCTTTCTGTCTAAATCAAGGGTCAGTGTGTCCACTCCCTGCTCAGACCTTCTGTAATTCTGTAGACTAATGTGACAGTACATTATCTATTACAGGAAACTGTGCGTGTATGCTTTTTGAACTGAATTTGAGCTGTATTAAGTTGTACTTCAGGAGAACAAATAGTTGAGTAACTCTTTGAATGTCAGAATCTTTGTACTGTTCTTCGTTAACTTTTTTGAGGAAGGATGTTGTGTTGTGTTGGCTGCACTGCAGTTTGGTGAGACCCTGGGGCTGATCTTGATGGCCCTGTTCTCCTGCCTCTACTGCCTAAGTTCTAGGCTGACAAGTGTGTATCACCACTCCTGGTTCTTAGCTATTATTGAAGAGTTAGTTTTATCACCAGAGTACCAAATTTGTTTAATTTGTTAATGATGTCCTCATTCCTATTGATCTGATTAGTCATTAATTAGGGAAATGATATGCACTCATTTAAATTACTGATACAGTTTTACTCTTTCTCTTCTGGTATAGACCATTTAACTTGTCATTCAGTTTAGATCATTAGTCAGGTTATTAATTCCCTTTATATTGTAAATTATAAAATTTACTTTTCATAGTTTTTAGTTGTGCGTTTCAGTGGATTTAAGAACATTGAGATTATCTAGAGAAGGTACTAGATTTGCATAGACCAGACTAAACTCTCCAAATAAAGGGTTAATGACCTTTAACTGCTGGGCATATGTTGATTATTTTTCACCGGCAGAATTTGAACACTAAATGTATTAATATAACTTGTTTTTTATGTAGCTAGCTATGCCATTAAAGCAAAGAATAATGGTTTGAGCTTTCAGAAAGTAGTTATGCATTTTTGCAAACTGTCTTATTTTGACCAGTATTTCTGTTTCTGGCAGTTTTCACTGGAGTGACTTTTTTCTGCATATTTGATTTCTGTGTTTATGACTTTTAAAATTATAATCACTATAATTTTCTAAACAATTTTTGTTTTTAATTATGGTGGCACTGGCAATCATTCCTTTTTTGTTTCCCTTTGAGATAGGGACTTAACTGTGTAGCTCAGATGGGCCTTGAACTCATGCCTCAGCCTCTAGAATTGTGGGCTTGCAAGCATGCACCACCATGACTGGGGAAGTAATAATTCTTACAAAAATATTCAGAAGTTCATTGATACCATTTTGAGTAAAAACAAAAATGCAGAACTCTGTACTTGAAAAAAATTAATGACATAAATGCATTTCAGGAAATGTATGTATGGCTTGATCATGATTTCTGTGCAAGTGAGTGCTACTTAATAACTGATGATATTGTGTGCATATCTGTGCCTATTATTGTGCCATTGTTTTGACACTTGGCCAGAGAGTGCTACATATGATTTTAGACTTGTTTGTTCAACCTTATGACACTTAAAAATACCAATTTATATATAATTTTTGTTTGATAGAGAAAGCAGATTTATTAAGGAAAATTGAGAAAGAACATCTGAGAGGGACTCCAAGGGAGGAACTCTCTTAATTATCATTAATTTAAAACTTATCATTACATTTATTTGTGCGCATGCGTGTGCATGCATGCATATGCATTGTTAGTGTCATGGAGCATGTGTGAAGGTCAGAGGACAACTTGCTGCTCTTTCTTTCTACCATGTGGGACTTGGAGATTGAACTCTGAGTGTCAGGATGGAGGCAAAGTGCCTTTACCATCTGAGTCATCCCACCTGCTCTCATTTACCATTTAAAAATGGAAAAAGTTCTCCTTATTCTCCAATCCCACCTCAAGCAGGAAATCAAAATAAAACTGGTTTTGTACTTTACTAATGTTTTCTGTATGTGTTTAGTTATTTCGTACACACATGCATGTAATATATATGAATGCATATGTTGTATTTATATATAATTTTATAAAAATAGAATAGTTTCAAGCATAAGATGATTGTAATGTTTAAAAACAGAAATTTTTACACATCATAGCTTTTTAAATGCATATGAGAAATAAATAAGTGGCAATATACTTTACTACATTTATTTAAAACTAAGATGTATTATTTGGATACGTGTGCATGTAAATTAATTATTCTAGGAGCCAGCTAGCTAAAAATTGTCTAAAAATCATGTGTGGGATTTCTAGTTCCCTCAGAAAATTTCACCAATTAAAATAGATTAAATACAACAAGTATTTCACATGTAAAATAAAAATACTGAGTCTTGAATATGATTTTGCTGTAAAATATGATTAAGAAATATAATTATGGATTTTGCAACAAGGGACTTATACAAATTTGATTCATAAATTCAAATATTTTTACCATAGTCCTATCCTTCAAAAGTATTTCACTATATTTCATGATGTAGGTGTGATTATTAATCATTGTCTATGAGATGTATTCTCTTATGTTCATAATTGTCTTCAGTATTTCATCAGACATTTGAATATTTTGTGTCATACACCACACCAAGCACTGGTAATACCCAAGAAGAAAAACATGATGAAAACTAACCCCCCATCAAAACAGCAAAAACACATTCCAAAACAAGCTAGCAAGGGAAAATTCCATTAGCAGATGTTACAGACTGTTGTGAGAGGTGGGGTGGGGGCAGAGAAACACATTGCATATGTTCAGAATTCAGTCAGAATTCTAGAGCCCACAGTGGTAATGCCAGGTGCTTTAGAAAGAAGATGCCAGAAAAAACTCAGTGAGCAGGGAAGATGAGAAATATGAGTTTTCAAAGATGAATAGGTGCTGGTCCACACCTTTAATCCCAGAACTTGGGAGACAGAGACAGGTGGCTCTCTCTCAGTTTGTAGCAAGCTTGGTCTACAGTTCCAGGAGTGAGTTCCAGGGATAGCCACAGCTACACAAAGAAATCTTGTCCCCAGGGGAAAAATGAGATGAATAAGTTTCCAGATAGATGGGTGGGAGAGGAATCTCGTAGTTGAGAGATGGAAATTAAACAAAAACCCCACTTCTGGGTCTAGAACCCGTGGTTGACTGACAATGGCCATTCAGGAGAATTTAGTGGAGTAGGTCCTACAGTGTAGCAGTGCAGGCAGCTATGATAGAACTATTTTATGTTAGAGAAAGAAGTGGAAAGAGCTGAGGATATAACCTTGAGAACATCAGGCTGAGGGAAATGTACCTTCATTAGGATTTTTGAGTAAGCTTAAATGGAAGATGGTATTAGGGAAAAAAGAAACATTCACTCTGATTTGTCTCCATTACCAACTTTTCTCTTAATTGAAAAATATTTTTTATTTAGTTGTATGGGTGTTTTACCTACATATATATCTGTGCATTATGTGTGTGCTTGGTACCCATGGAGCCCAGAGACTTAAAACCCCCTATAGTACCTGTGGTAATTTGAATCTAATTGTCCCCCATAAGCTCATAGGGAGTAGCATTATTAGGAGGTGCAGCATTGTTAGAGTAGGTATGGCCTTGATGGAGGAAGTGTGTCACTATGGAGGCAGGTTTTGAGGTCTTCTATGCTCAAGCTATGCCCAGTGACACAGTCCACACTTCCTGTTGTGAAGCTGTAGCACTCCACCTGTTACCACTATCTCACTATACCATGACGTAATAGCGAGTCTGAGAATCAGGGCATTTTACCCCCTGAATGTGCCATTAACTTTATACTAGCCCCTTTATTTTAAAAGTTCCATATGTATTGTATGTGGAAAGATTCCGGTTGTTTTCAGTGGTGTGAGGAACATCCATTGAGGCTATCACTGGGTGTTTCTGATCACTTCTTCAAGACGAGCTCTAGGGTACTGGATTACCATTTAGCATCCAGGAATCTGAAGTGGTCACAGTTGTTGCACTTCAATTGCTTCTTTCTTCACGTTTTTTCTTTCAACCCAGAGAGTGCCAATCACTTGTCATTTGTCATTTCCGGTTCTTAATAGGTTGATAGATTCAGTCTGTGAATAGCAAAGACAATTTAGGGTAGCTGGGGCCTGAGGTAGCAGGCCTGTCTTTATGATAGGAGCAGTGAACTAATAGCTTGTAGGGTAATGTGTTAAACTCATGACTTTTATAAAAGAAGCAGGCTCAAGTAAATGACAAGGATTGATGTGTGTTGTCTCCAAAGGCAAAGGCTTATTACCTGACAGATAATATATATTCAGTTGAACTCTTCTTGGTGAAAAAGAATTCAACAGACCTGTAATAAATACTCTTGTATTCATCATCAAAGTCAACATGTGCTGCCTCCCTTAGAGCTTAAGGGAATTCAGTATTTTATAAAAATTGACTAGTGATAGTTGGGAAATTGTAGTGAAATATTTTTTATACATGTAGAATATAATTTTTTAAATTCAAGAGCGACTAAAACAGGGAACTCGAATATGTGATGATGATCCTAGCTATTGACTCTAAAGAGTGTATAGAAGTTTCTCTAGAGAATAGGAAAGGCCTCTGTTGGGAGTATGTTCCAGTATGGTTTGTAGGCTCCCATTATTGGATGGTTTGTTTTTGGACTATGTAGATGTGTTGTGGAAGGCAGACTTAACACTTAGTGTGAGGAGTCAAAGTCTTTAGTGTCAAGAAGAATGAGGAGCCATCTACTCTAGTAACTTTTTAATGGGCTGCCGGGGGTGATGTCTTGGCCTGAGAGTATGTTCAAAATTGGGAGATAAAATTTTAGCATTAATCATGATTTTTCCCTCATTCAATAGTATTATTTCTGTTCTATGAGGAAAGAAACCAAGGTGGCAATTGCTTTTTATTTTTTTAGAGACAAATTTTTAACCAAGTAATTTCATATTCACAATTCTGCCTCAGCTTCTAGAGGACTTGGATTACAGGCAGATACCATTGTACTTATTGAGAAAATTGGTTTTCTTTTACCTGTACAGCAAAACTGAAGACAGCAACATTTGGAACTTGTGTAACTCAGCGTACTTAAATTTCTAAGTGAAATTAAGTCCTTACAATAGCAACAAGCTATATATTGCCAAAAATTATATAGAGATTTTTCTTTTTTACCCTGTAGTCTTAGGGATGAAACCCAAGACCATGGTCATGCTAAGTACACACAACACTATTGAAGATATGTAGTACCACAGCATGATTTCCAATTGGAAATAGGTCTTGTCTTGGAGAGAGAAAGACCTTAATGTACATGAAGTACCTGGCAGATGTAGAATATATGATCAAGGATGAGAATAAACTACAGCTGGAGAGATTAGAGGTAACATTTCCCCTCACACCCAACACTAGACGACATTCTTATGGTCTTAGGAAACCACCGACTTCTTGTTTGGCGTGATTTTAAGGCACATTCACCCAGAATTAGACACAGTTTTTATGCTCTAACTGCCCCTTCTGGCCTGGAGAGTTAATATTATAACTTTGATATTAAAATAGTCATCAAAATGACATTTTCTGGTTAAAATTGTTGAGGTAGGAAGTTGACAAGATGGAGTTGAGGTTGAAATATTAAAAAAAAGAAAAGAAAAAGAAAGGGGGGAAAAGAAAAACATGAGGGTTTGCTCCATCTCAGTTTTCTTAATGGATGGCTCACTCTTTTCCTGTTTCATTCATCTATAGTTCATATTCCATGTTCTGAATTTCTTTGTTATGTGGTGAGAGACACTTGAGGTCATGTACTTTTGTATTTATACATCCTGATTAGACAGAACAGTGTTCACTACTCTTTGCAGCTACAGGGCGCATCCCTGGTTCTCTCGATAATTGACATTATATGGGTCACTAGTCTAGTCTTAGCCAGACTCCATGGGACTGCTTTTTTTCTGTACTAAGGACGCTATCTTGACTTTGATAAATATCCTGTAACTAACATGTGGAGTAACTAAATGATCTTCAATGTCCCATTTCCTAAGAAACCTTAATAGAATGCATTTCAATCTAGTGATAACCGTAGGCCCTCTTTTTTACTATAGTGAATTATTTCCTTCTAACTCAAATGGATATCTGAAAGCTCAGATACTATTCAGATCCTGCAAAAATTATGTTTTCTTCCCTATATATAAGTATCTGGGATAAAGTTTAATTTGTAAATTAGGAACAGCAAGAAAAGTAACAATAATAACTAATATTGAAATGAGAGAATTATAACAATATATGGTGAGGAAATTTACATGGATGTGTGACATCTTACTTTACTTTTACCTTAGCTAGAGGTGACACTTTGTAGTTTCTCCTTGGCATTTTTGAGTTGGCAGCGTCCACCCTTATACTTTAGGGTCATTATTTAAGTTAAAATGTTACTGAATTAATGCTGTGAACATGGCGGTTTGCCTGGTGATGAGATGGAGAAGTGACTAGTCCCTGGCTGTGCCAGGGAAAGGACTGAGAGGGAAGCAGGAAGGGGAAGGATTTTATAAGGTCACTCATTGTGATAGACACTTCAAAGCTTGTGTAAATGTTTATTTCTGGTGTTTTCCATCTAATATTTTGGTATTAAAGTGAATCATGGCCAACTGAAAATGTGGATAAAGGGATAAGTCATAAATTATGGAGGGAAGGATCCACTCGGTAGAAAAGGAAAGCGACACAGGAAGTATTGTAACAATTTGATTCTCAGCTCTTCCTGTACCTCACATGCATACCAAGAAATTGTGGACCTTGAGTGCATCCTGTTAGATATATCTCTTAAATAAAATTATTCTTGCTCCAAGAGCCTTCAGGTTCCCAAAGGAAATGGAAAAATAGTGAGTTTTGTGATATTCATTGAAGAGTTAAACGAGAATTCAACTGAAAAATTTCATCATTAAGAACCTCATGGTCTTGACCGGGTGGTGGTGACTCACATTTTTAATCCCAGCACTTGGGAGGCAGAGGCAGGCGGATCTCTGTGAGTTTGAGACCAACATGGTCTATAGAACAAGTCTCAGGACAGGCTCCAAAGCTACATGGAGAAACCCTGTCTCTAAAAACAGAACAAAGCAAAGCAAAACTGAAAAGAAAACAAAAAACCCCCCCAAAAAACAAAAAAAAGAAGAAAACTAAAAAAGAGCCTCTTAGCCTGTGGGTGTGGTGGCACACACCTTTAATCCCAGCACTCGGGATCTCTGTGGGTTTGAGGTCCTCATGGTAAACATAGTGAGCTCCAGGACAGCCAGGGCACAGTAGAGAGGGCAAACAAAAAAAAAAACCTCTTTGACATCTGGATGAAACATGCAAGTTTACCGATGTCACCGTTCCAGTCGCCAGAGCTGTTCAGAGCTCTTGCTAGGGAAGAGACAGCTCTGCTGTGTTCACCTTCAGTTCTCGCTCTTCTCACCACTGGGTCCATAAATAGGAGTGCGGTTCTGCCTAGAGTACTTCCTTCAGGTATATTGATGAGCCACCTCCTGTGGGATGGGCCCCACCAACCCCATTCACTTTGCATTTCTCTCAGCACAGCTTACTGTGTTTAGGTTCTCATTACTTGACAGAATTCCTGACTAAAAAGACTCAAGGGAGAAGAGGATTAGTTTGCCTCTTGATTTTGGAGTGTACACTCAGAATGACAGGATGTCACAGTGGAATGGCTCTCGGCACACAGACAAGAGCTGTGGCTACTGATGTTTTCTGTGATATATAAAATAAGTTTGGGCTATTAACTATTAACCACCAGGGCTTGCTTCAGAATGACCCACCTCCACCCACCAGCTGGAGACCTGGTCTTCAATCCCATGAGCCCACAGGGATCATTTCACATTCAAACCACATCTGCTTACAGCTTTTCCTTTGAATGCCATCTTTTTGCTCTGGCTATTTTTCTTTTTGACATTGTAGGTGTGGAGTGGATATGGCCAGTGAAGAACTGACTGTCTAGCATTGTTATTATGACACACTCTGCAGTCAGATGATTGCTTGGTCTCTTTAGTTGAGGACCGTCTCCACCTTTGGAATGAGTACAGGGTCCTATTCACCGAGACAGCACATCTGCATATGCTCATGCTAGGTGTTTACCCTCCTGATACCATTGGGCTATAGAGAACACATGGTGCCCTGAGGAGCAAGATTTCGGTGAAGTTCCTAGAAGTGCCACATGGCCTGCCTGACGCACAGAAGAATCTTGACCTCTTGGTCAATGCAGTTTTGAAGTAGAGCAGTGGGCTAGCCTGGGTGTGGCTGCCAACTGAAAGTTTTTGAATTTCTTGATGGAAGTTGGTCTTTGTTCAGTTCACCCTGGGAATAACTCAGGATCATCTGTTTGTATGAAGGGAAGCTTGCAGAACAGGTATCGCTCAGAGGGATGGCGAGGAGCAGAAATAAAGCAGCAGCAGCCTTGTCCCTGGAGGAGGAGTTGCCTGTCTTCGTTTCTAGGCACCCTTCTCTGTGGAAAGACTGAAGGATAAATGCCCCAACAGGATTGTGACTTAGGTAGAGCTCAGCCCCTGAGACCACAGAATCATCTCTTTCTGAAAAGTTAAAAATTCTGTCTCAGTTCTCCAGTTTGTCACCAAGTTTTACGTATTTTGTTTCCTTAAGCCTGCTTTCCAAAGACCTGAAGAGAGGAAGAAAGATTTGGTAAAGTGAAAGTGCTTCCCTTGTAGGAAGGATTGTGCCCTGTTATGGGCTGTGGCATATTCCCAGTTTCCATTGTAAATCACAGTTAATTACAAACAACTCTGGCCTGTGGCAAACCAGTATTCGGGTGGCTTAGAACATGGGCATTAGGTAGCTTTGATGGATGTTTACCTCAGTCTCTTTTATCTGAAACCATCTATCTATCTATCTATCTATCTATCTATCTATCTATCTATCTATCTA
>LOJH01004980.1:0-12215 GCA_001685095.1 Ellobius talpinus
CGTACAGTTGGTGTCAGTGTTTCGAGGGTGCAGACAATCTCCAGACTTTCTTTCCCTGGAATTAGTGGGTGCTGGGCTGGGCCCCTAAGTTTGCTGTAGGGTGTGGGGGCAGTAGGCTGCCCTACTGTGTGGCTTTGGGCAAGCTGACTTGCTGTTTTCTGAAATCCATTGTCTAACTCACTGGAGGCTGACACCCACCTGAGACAAACTCTAGAGAGAATGCATTAGCTACCCTGCAAAGACAAGGTTTATGCTGAGGCTCAGGGGAGCAGTTTTGAGAGTTGGGGCATCAGGGCTGGACACTCTCCTTCATTTGATTCACCTTCACCCTTGGTGGGTTGGGGTTTCAGGTGTTAGCTTGCTAGGAAGGAGTCAGAACAGGGGCCCTGGGCCCGTTACACACACAGGCACAAGCTGTGCCTCCTTTTGCACCTCCCCCACTTCCATGTTCTCGCAAGAGAGAAGGGCCCAGACTCCTCAATTGTGCCCCACCCAAGGACCAGAATACTGAATACCCGGCTATGAGGATGTTCCTCTGACAAGGGAAGGCTGCCATTTCCTGAGGATCATGGGGCAGGGGACAAGTGAAAGCAGGGAGGAAAGGGAGGACACCTTTCTACAGCTCCTGAACTCTCCGGGGTGATCATTCTCTCACATGGCCTGCGCGTTAAGCAGGTAAAACTCCCAAGATGCACTGGACAAGGCAATGGACTGAGCTCGGTTCCTATCCGTCTTCATAATGACCGCTCTACCAGGCTGGGCCTCCATCCTCCTTGGCTGTCTCTGTTCTCCACAGCCGTTCTCCAGGGGCAAAGCTTGGCAGAAGACCTCAGATGAAGGGTGTCCCAGACTTGGCACTCATATCATCCCTTTGTGCCTAAGCCGGGCAGACATCTATAATCACTTACCAAGCTGCTTGCTGAGCCCATATGGATGGCTCAGTCTCTCTCAGATGGCAGCCGCTACCACAGGATCCCAGATAACCTTACCACATGGGGCACTGGGAGAACCCTGAGAGTCTATCCCCAAATCAGGGCCTTACCTGATAGTGACGGTGGTCTTGCTTCATAGGATGGACAGCAGATGGCAACATTCACACTGGGCTTGGTCTTTGCTGGCCATGGCAGTTGTGGCTGGGGGTACGGCATCTACTGAGGCCTCGGTGAGTAGCACTGTCCAGTGCCCACCCTCCACCAGCTTCTCAGCCAGTATTGAGCTCCCTCTCAAGTGGGCTGACTTTGGGGAATTGTGCATTAAGGGTGGGCACATGTCCAGGGGTCTCGGTGTTCCCTTAGGCTCCAGAAACTTGTTCAGAGAGCCCATTAGACCTGCCCCTGAGCTGGGACTTAGCTAGCCAGAGTGTGAGGTGTGTCTGGTGTCTCTCTTTCCATCATTGGCCTAGAGTAAAACACACGAATGGGAGGTATGTGTGAGGGGAGCCTGCAGGTGTAGTGTGGCCTGTGAGCAAGAAAGCAAAGTAGGTTAAGATACGCTTCAGGTTCAGCCCACAGGTAGTCTCCAGTGGGGTTCTCTCCAGGCCATCTGTGAAACTTGAACTCAGGTTTCTGAGAAACCTAGCCAGCAGCAGCCCCTCAGGAGGATGCGTCATCTGCTCCCTTCAGCTGCCAGCAATGCCTTGTGGGGCTTGGGGTATAGGTTCTCCTGTGTTGTGGTTGAACCTTCTGCTCACTATTGGGGGGCTTTTCACCCAGGACAACAGCCCCACATCCAACAGCCTGGAGGGTGGTGCCGATGCTACTGCCTACTGGTGGGGGGAATGGACCAAGTGGACAGCGTGCTCCCGAAGCTGTGGAGGCGGGGTGACATCCCAGGAGCGCCATTGTCTGCAACAGAGGTGAGTCTGTTGAAAGCCCCAAGAGTGGGTGAGCAGGGGCAGCCTGATCCATGAGCTGGTGTCTTTTCTCCTGGGCTCGCATTTGGTATATGCAGGCTCCTCTTCCCATTGCCCTCATGGGGCACGGAGCTACTAAGAGATTCTTAGCAACAACGTTCTGGGGTGCCAGAGAGGGAGTGTCAGAAAGGAAGTTCTGGTATTTTAGGGCCCTACCACTGAGGAGTGAGACTCCCTTGTCTTCTGAAGCATGAGCTATAGAAGCAGGGAAGAGCACAGGCAAAGTTTTAAGAACCTTTGCTCTCAGAGGGACCTGGGTTTGAGTCTTGCCTCTGCTACTTCTAAGCTGTGTGACCTTGGACAGAGCACTTAATCTCTGCACATCGGTTTCCTCATCCATGGCATCATATGGAGAGCATGAAGCCAGCTCATGTTTCTGGGCACACATGACATCACATGTTAGTACGGGCTTCAGCAAACATGGTTGTTACTCACTGGTTTTGTGCAGTATAACTCTGTGGTTGGTACTGGGAATACAGAGGGGAATCAGATGCCATCCTAGGAATCTGGTAAGCTACTGGAAGCTTGTAGATGGCAGAATAGGTATCAGGACCCACAGCTACCACTCCAGTCCTGGCTTGGTACCACATTTTCCCACCAGGAGGAAGTCTGTTCCAGGAGCAGAGAACAGGACCTGTGTGGGCACGTCCAAACGGTACCAGCTCTGCAGAGTGCAGGTGAGACCAGATGCCTGAAGCACTTCGGTCTTGGTTTTACCCCTAGACCACAGACATCCTTATGCTGCCACTACCCTTTCAGGGAGAGTTCAGTATAGGCTGGCTGATGCCCAGGCTCACACCGGGTTCATCATGCATCAGATGCTGCATGCTTTGTCTCCTGCATGTTGGGAGTGGTATGATGGCTTGGACTCCCACCTATTCTTGGAAATCTAAATACAGTTTCAGAAGCTGGGGTCTTCTACCACAGTCCCAATATGCCTTGAACATTTGCACACCAGGAAGCCACAATAGCTACCCCTTCTTCCTATCTATGAAGCAATCTTGCTGGGCAGCCACCCCAGGCCTCTCGCCCCAGCTCTTAGGTGTGCCCGCAGGCACTGTTTCATTAGCCTTGGCTAGATGCCAAGATGGCAGAGGCTTGGGAGGAGGCATTGATTCCGCCCGGGGTTCTGAGGAGTACCCTCTATGGGACCAAAGTCAGTCTGAAACCTGGATGCCTATCCGAGAGCCACCAGGGCATGGTGGTAGAGGTGCCAGGTCTGCCTGTCTTACTTGGCTTGCCCAGCTGTGTGCACATGTGGAGTGTGAGAGCTGAAAGGAATCTAGTGGCCATGGCTAGTCATGGAGTCAGGGTTTGGTGGTCATTCATGAGCTCCTGAAGGAAACAGACACTAACCTACTTTGGAGTCCAGCTCCAGCATGGGCAATTGCCCCCTGTATGCCCAAGGTTCTTCTTACAGAGTCCTCTCCTGCTGATCCAGTCCCTGTGTGTAGCCACCAAGTACACTGGATTAGTTATAGGCACTTTGTGCCCAGGTGTGCACACGTGTGGAGATGTACACATGCCAGAGGATAGAGTGTGGGGAGAGCCACCAGTGTCCCATCTATCCCAAGGTCAGGGTGATAACCAAAATATTAGGAAGGTTGGTACCTGGTGGTACTGGAAAAGTAATCACTGCCCCTTCTGAGTAGTTGGAGGTAAGGGGGAGCGAGACTGGGAGCAGGGGGCAAAATGGACTGAGGCCCTGCCAAGGATCATCTGTAGCCACTTCCTGCTCAGCTCCTCCTGGAGCCTGTGCGCCTTCTTCTTTCAGGAGTGTCCACCGGATGGGAGGAGCTTCCGCGAAGAGCAGTGTGTCTCCTTCAACTCTCGTGTGTATGATGGCCGGGCATACCAATGGAAGCCTCTCTACCCGGGTACCTGAGCTTCAGGAATAAGCTCTATGGGTGGGCATGTGGGGAAACTAAGACTCAGAGCCAGGTCTTGTTGAAAGCTGTGGTGGTCATTTATGCTTCTCTAGAAGAGGGCCTGGAGGTCTGTCCTCTCCCTTCCCCGTGACCTGTGACATCACCGGTGACAGATTATAGAGCTGAGTTTCCTGCAGGGCTGCCCTCAAAGGTTAGGACTCTCCCACTGTCCCTAGGGGTTAGACAGGAACCAGCCCAGACAACCTCAAATGAAGACTGGCCAAGGTCTCATGGGACCGGGGGCTTGCGTGTTGTTCCGCGCCCACCTTTCTCCCTCTCTCTCTCCATGGGAGAGGAAACTAATTATTTAGGCAGAGTGCAGATGAGCTATTCTTCCCCCACCCTGTGGAAACGCTGAGGTGTCCAGTTCCTCTGCCACAGGAAACCCTTTTGTGGGTCTCAGGTGTGACGCCTGCTCACAAGGAGGCAGAATTAGGAACTCAGCACTTGGACTGGGCTCATGTCATTTCTGCTACCAGCACTTTGTCAGGTCCTTCCTTTTCAAACCTCGGCTGCCCCATCTATGTAATGGAAAGGTGCTATATTAGTAGGAGGGGCGGGTCCAGCACCCTCTCCCCTGAGACTCTCTACCTCATCCCCCCAGATGACTATGTCCACATCTCCAGTAAGCCATGTGATCTGCACTGTACCACTGTGGACGGCCAGCGGCAGCTCATGGTGCCCGCCCGCGATGGCACTTCCTGCAAGCTCACCGACCTGCGAGGGGTTTGCGTGTCTGGAAAATGTGAGGTTGTTAAACATTGTACCAAAAGTATAGCCGTTCTCACTGTGCTGGCCACCCTGCCTGCCAGAGGCAGTGGCACCCTTGTGCCAGTCCCAGCGCCCCAGCGGCCTCTCCCCTTGCTTCTTGCAGCCCATTGGCTGTGACGGGGTGCTCTTCTCCACCCACACGCTGGACAAGTGTGGTGTCTGCCAGGGGGACGGGAGCAGCTGCACCCATGTGACAGGAAACTACCGGAAGGGCAACAATCATCTTGGTAAGAGCGGGTGTGGCAGCCTGGGTGGGCGTAGCCCTGCATCCCACTTGCCAGATAGGTGTCCAGGATCAACTACTTCCTATCATGGGTCCTCTCCTTCTCTGCCCAGGCCCAGACAGAGGTGTAAGGCTCCTTCCTGCTGGCCATAAAAAAGGGCCTTTACATCACCTGCACACCAGTGGACACTTAGCATGGGATCACATGTGACCTTTGAGGCAGTCTTCAGGGAGGACGGAATGGGGAAACTGAGACATGAGTCTTGGAGTGTGTGGGACTTGACTCTGGACGTGCTGGATTCTGGGCTCAGACTGAGACTCCTCTCTCTAGTGCTGTGTTTAATGACCTTGTGTTTCCTGGCTCTGGGCTGACCCTCATGTTTGGGATCCATGCATGAGACGTCAGACCTTCATGTATCACTTGTCATAGCCAGTGCTCAACAGAATGCATTATTGTGTCCCAAGAACTGCACGCGGAGTCAAACTAAGTTATTATGGAGGAAGGGCAACTTAAAATCCACTTAGCATATGGGGAAACTGAGGCTCAGTGTGGGAATGGAAGGCTCAAGTTCTCCCAGAGAGGCAAGGGAATCCTACTGAGACCCCCGGGGGGGTCCATGAAGCCAAGAAGTCTTGTTTGCCCCCTCATGAGAGGTTATCACAGAATCAGTGTGGGCTCCAAGAGTCCCTGAAGGAGGCCACCAAGAATGCAGCACCAGTATAGGGCTTAGGGAGGAGACTGGCAAAGGAGGGGTGGGCACAGTAGCTGTTTGTGTGTACGGAGTTGAATCTGCATGCCAAGTGTCTCCCTAGTGTGGTGGGCAGATGCTCTTTCTTTGGAAGCCTGCAAAAGGTGGAGTGTGGCAAAACTGGGCTGTTCCTTTGTCCCTCCCTTCTTCCCACACACCTGCTGCACAACTTTCTGCTGGACTCAAGGCAGAGATGGAGTCAGGGGTCAGAGGTCAGAGGCCAGGCAGTGCCTTTCCTTTAAAGCACTCAGCTCATGTCAGATGCCACAAGGCCCACCAGTCAGGGCCTGTGCTCTGGGTGATGCTGCCTCTGGAGAGGCTGAGGTTGAAGTGAGAATGATCCCTCTTATGCTGCTGAGTGTTTCCCAACCAGGCACAGAGCCAGGTCTGGCCAGCATTAACTCATCCACATCTGGGGACATCACTATAAGGCAGCTGCTGCTACTGGTGCCCAAAGCTGCAGAGAAAGCAACCGGCTAAGGTGACCTGAGTCTAAGGCCCTGGGTCTCAACCTTGGCAACTGGGCCCTGGGACCTAGCTACAGAACCACATGTCTGCCCTGAAAGATCTGGGCTCCCTAACCATGTTCAAGGCCAGGCCGTGTCCTGAAGCTCATGGGAGTCAAGCGCTAACTGCTCAGGAGTCTTGTGAACCACTTGCTTATTTAAAAATTAAAGCCAGGTGGGAGGCCGTGGGCCAGTAGGGAGTTCATCAGGAGGGCTCTGGTCTTCACCCAGCAGCTCCCTTAGACTCCCATCCCTTCGTTCTGAGGCTGGCTGTGGTCGGGGGGTGGGAGCCCTCCCTTGGGTGCTGTGGGGCTCGCCCCGTACACTCGGCTCATCCGCTCATTGGGTTTGCCGGCACCCTATGGGGCTGTTGGTGTGCTGCCTGTTGCGGGCCCCTGTCGTTCAAAAATTAAAGCCAGATGATGGTGCGTGCCTGTAATCCCAGCACTTGGGAGGCAGAGGCAGGAAGATCGCTGCAAGTTTGAGGCTGCCTTGTTCTGCATAGCAAATTCTAGGCCAGTCAGGGTCTCATAGAGAGCAAAGGGACCATTTCCCAGTCTTTAAGCCTCAGTTAGTATTTTGTCTTATGGACATGCCATCATGAACCTCTTTCCTGCTTTCTGCCGGGAGATACCACGTGAACAATGCGCCTTCTGTCAGCTACAGTGGACAGTGTGCAGCACATAAACAGTTCAGTGCTGCAAACCAGAGCCCTCACCCCTGCTTCTCAAGGAGCCCCATGTGAGACTGTCTCAGGGCGGACTCTTCAAGGACCCATAGGGGAGAGGTGGGGTCAGGGACAAGGCAGGAACAACTGGCCCTCAGCGGCTTGAGTGTGGCCTCTGAGGCCTTCTGCAGGGAATCTAGGATAGGAACAGCAACTCTACAAAACCATCTCCTGAGATCCTTCTGTCTCCCAGGAGATGGCTTTGTTCTTTTTAACTCTTTCCTGCCAGGACCCTCTCCACCAGCAGCTGTGGCTCTTTGCTCCCTGCCTTCACTCTCTGTTGCACTTGGAATTGTCTATGACTGTCTCCCCACTATACCAAGGCCTGGGTGATGGGGTCTGAAATGGCCAGCAGCGCCTCTTACAGCCCAGGCCTGTAGACAGGCCTTGCAGGTCTTGCAGGGTGGTTGGCTTCTATCTGAAGAGCTGGTGCCCACTCTCTTTGTGTGGATGCATCAAGCCTTAGCCATCAACAAGATGTTCTGAGAAGATACAAGTTGACAATAACCACGTGTTGACACAGTTCTGGGGTCTGTATCTCTGGACTAGATAAGAAAAGGGAGGCCAAAGGTCTCTCAAGTGATAAAGTAGGACATGATCTATGTCTGTGGACTTCAGTGTGTTTTAAGTCTCTGCAGTCCACTGTGTCCCTTGTTGGGGGACTGGGGCAGGCCAATGGTATTGATGGAAGAGGGTCAGCTTCCTGGACAACATGAGCAGTTCAACAGGACTAGGTGAGATCGCACACCTATGGCTGGGACAACCTCTAGGCAGGTGCTCCTTACCTCTCCAGAGCCCACAGATGGCACTGACACCCAGGAGTGGCTTTGCAGGGGACAAATGGCAGCTCCCTGCTGCAGCATCCTGCCTTCGTTGACTTTGCTCACAGACTGCTCCTATTCCCCAGGTTACTCTTTGGTGACTCATATCCCAGCAGGGGCCCGAGACATCCAGATCGTGGAGAGGAAGAAGTCAGCAGACGTGCTGGGTAAGTAGGTGGAACCGGGTGTTTGTGCATGGATAGATGGAGAATGGCACCTGAACTTTGACCTCTATCTGGAGAGTGGGACAAGTCAAGTACAGGGCACAGCTATGGAAGCCAGAGATACAGCAGATTGTTGGGGAGGGAGATGCTTACTCCACCCCCTGCATGGAAGGTCCTTGTCCTTAAAGATGCTAAACAAGAGACAGGGTTTGACATCAGGTAGTGAGCTCCCCGTCACTAGAGAACCTGGCCCATACAGAATCCAGGGAGCCAGAGGTAGGGTCTATTCAAGAAGTGAGTCACAGAGCTGAGAGGTGGGTGGCCAGTCCAAAGTCATGAGCTGCTGGGGAAGGATTTGATCACAGATCTATCTGAGATGCCACGCTGACCGTGCCCAGTTTCCTGTGGGAGGTGGCACTCTAGAGTAGAAATGGCTTCCTTGGATATCCTGGAAACATTGCCCAGTGATGAGGCCCCATCTTAATGACAGCCTTTGCATGGGTAGTGGGTGAAGCTGGAGTGTTGGCATGACCTAGTGGCTGAAGCTCCGTATGGGCAGGTACCAGTACCTATGAACCATTCTGCCTTTGGCTCTGCCCTGCATGAGACAGATCTGGGGCCCAGCCTAATTAAGGAGTTCTCCGAAACGAACTCAGTCTTAATACTGTGTCCTGTCACCCACCTGACTTCCTATCCCACACCTCAGGGAGCTGAGCATGACAGAGCTCTAGGGATGTAGAGAAAGAGAGGGTGTATTCTGAAGATCCTCATGTTGAGCCCAGCACCAGGCTCTCCTGCCCTGTCAGGCTCCTAGAGCATTTGAAGGCCCAACCCCAGCAAGTTTGCACATGGCTGGCCCCAGGCCTACCCTGCTGGGGACATCTGTGGGTTGAGCATGGAGAGCCGGGCCTCCAGCCAGGCCGGTGGCTCTGCTGTCTGCAAGCTCACTAGGGCTGCAGGGAGGCCGGGACACGCTGTGTTCTCTGAGCTGGCTGCAAGGCTCTCATTCTTGAGGCAGACACTGGAAATACCAAGGGCTGGGAAAGCCACAGGAAGGAAGGTCCTCGCTGTCAGGAAACAGGTTTTGGATGTGGGCCTTTAGCTGAACCCTGGGCGCAGATCTGGAAGCTGAGCCAGGACAACCAGGCCCCAGCCGGACTTGGACTTGATGCTATGTTCTGACGTTATTACGTTAAGGGTATTTTTCAGACACGTCCTGCTTGTTGCGTCTGCCTGATAATAAATTAATTGCCCCGGCTCCTCTGCTCGGATTGCATCAGGGCCTTTGGAAACAGCATTCGCTCCTCTGGCAGGCCAGTTCCTGGAACTGGCTTTAAGGACACCCTCTAGAAGACAGAATGTCCCCCCAGTGCTGAGGCTGCCTCCTCCCTTTCTTCCCCAGCTCTGGAGGCTCAGAGGACCTTTGCTTAGTCCCCATAGCTTCTGGAAAGGCTAGCTTCCAGGCCTGTGTTTGGCCCCGGCCAGTAGGGAGATGGGCTGTCGGGGTGTCATGGGCATATTCCTTTCTGAACCCGGCTTTCAATGGCTTCCAGCCAGGTCCTGAAAGTACCAAGTCATATCTGTCCAAGGGAAGTGGTGACAGATGTGTCCAGGCTCTGCTCTTGCCTGATTGGGTTCCCAGTAGGTGTTAAACCCAGCAGAGCGGACAGATTAATTGGGTATCAGTGAAGTCAGATGACTTGAATGCCATTGTTTCTACTAAGAAGGGCAGGGCTGGCCATCTTGGGTTGGTCCTAGGAAAAGACTTCTGAATAGTACTCCACACCAGCCAGGCCGGGCTACAGTGTCAGTCACAGTGGGCCCTGGATGAGGCACTGAGACACTTCCTCAGCTGGAGGAACTCGAGTTGGTCCCCAACCAGGTCCCAGTCAGGCTGTGCTGTCTAGTCTAGTGTCTGGCTGGTACCTGTTGTTCACAATTGCAGACCCTCCTGGTCCAGACTGGCCACTTGGCTATGGCGCTAGCTCATTACCTTGCAATCCCTTTGGCCCATCTGAGGCAGCCAGAAGGGCAGGGCCAGCCTTCCCTGTTGGCTCTTCCAACTACCCAGACTGGCCTGTGGTTGTTTGTTTTAGACTGATAGGAAAGTGTGTTTGTGTCTCTTAGGCCCTGTGTCTGTCTGATTCCCTGTGACATTGAATTTCCTGTCTTTGGGTCATTTTGGAGAGGGAAGGCAAGGCTGGCCACCATTCTTGGAACCTGTATGCTGGCTCCTCTCTGTGTCTCTCTCCTTTCTGCTCAGCCTGTCTAGCCCATGCGACTCAGTGATTTTTTTCTCTTCCAGCTCTTGCAGACGAAGCTGGCTTCTACTTCTTCAATGGCAACTACAAGGTAGACAGCCCCAAGAACTTCAACATTGCTGGTACAGTGGTCAAATACCGCCGGCCCATGGATGTCTATGAGACTGGCATTGAGTACATTGTGGCACAGGGACCCACCAACCAGGGCCTGAATGTCATGGTGCGTGTGCCTCAGGCTTCAGGGGCAGTAAGGGTTGTGGGCATTGACTTCCCAGAATCCAGATACAGGTTGGGGCTTGAGGACCCTGAGCGCACAGTAGTATTGTTGCAGCCTGGGATGGTGGTGGTGTGTGTAGGGGGCTTGTTCATTCATTCATCTATTCACTGGTCACTTTTTCATTCATTCATTCACTCAGATTTTAGCTCATTTACTTCATTTCCCATTGATTCATTAATTCATCTATCCATTCACTTGCTTACTTTCTCTCATTCATTCATTCATTCATCCAATTAGCACCAGTGCTCTGTGTCAGCTCGTTCTGTGGTCATTGGGAACCTCACGGGAAGCAAAGGACAGGTGGCTGGAACCACTTCCCATGTTTCCGTTGGCTCTCTATGTCCCTTAGGTTCATCCTGCCTCCAGTGGTACTGCAGTGTTTTTGTTGCTTGTGGCCCCTTTCCCCCCTGGATTCTCAGTGCCCTGAGCAGCAGGCAGGGCAGAGCTGGGACCTGTTTTGTGGCTCGCGTTTTGCCACAGCTGGCATCAGGAAATGCAAGTCACTGCAGTGCCAGCATGGTGTCTTGTAGAATGGCCCTGTTGTTTTGAATTACATTGGACTGGATCCCAGCTGTGTATGTTGCCTATGATCCACCCAGGTAGATGGAAGCAGCTCTTGGAGGACTAGAAGGAGACTATTTACCACACCAGGACCAAATATGCTCAATCCAAGGCCATGTTAATTTTCTCTAGAAAAGTCAGCACACTTGCCATAAACCTCAGTATCCACTGCTTGGTTGAGCCTATAGCACTCAACTGTGCTCTGATGACGGGTCACTGAAGCCATTTCAGTACTATCAGGGCCACATGGGCTGTGGGGCTGAATGTGGGCTATGTTTCCTACACCTTTGTCCTTGAGGTTATGATGCATGGCACGGACATTTATGACAGCCCAGGAATCAACGGTATCTCAGATTTGCTCTCTTGGATACGTCAGGTGTGTCAACTTAGCACTGTCCATCACTTATGCATTTGGGGATGAGGGACCCAGTGAACACACTGTTAGCCAGACCTGGGCCATCTTCTGGTCATCACTTATCCAAATGCTTGCAATGAGGACAGCAATCAGTGATGGTTAGGGTCCGCAGTCAACAATGACAACTTAGACCTGGTTCCAGAATGTCCAGCCTTCTCTCTGGGCAACAGTTGAGTAAGTAGACAGCTGTTGACCTTTTAGGGGAGAGCCATGGGTCCCTCCCTTGGAGAGTGGATTCTGAGTCTAGAAACTGGTTCAATAAATGGGGGCAAGGGTCATAACCTTGCCTGGACGGCTACTTCTGCCTCCTTCTCCTCCGGTTTGACCTGTGTCGATCAAGAAGGACCTTTTTTGGCCCATTTGTCCATTCCCAAAGTGTGGGTGTGGCATTTTGTCTTCTGTTAGCCATGTCTCTGTGTCTTGTTACTCTTACTGACTGCCATTGAAATACTGAATCTGCCTTGTGATTGGGGCATGTCCGGGGGGGCATGAATGCATTGGGACGTCACAGGAAGACTTCAGGAGCCTTCTTCATTAGCCTTATTCTCTTGAGACAGGCTCTCTCACTGATCCTGAAGTTCATTGCTTGCATTAGGCTGGTTGGCTAGCAGGCTCCAGGGATCTGCCTATTGCTGTTCTCTGATGGTGGTGTTACAGAAGCACTCAACTCTTACATGGGTGTTGGTATTTTAAACTCAGGCACCTATGCTTGCACATCATATACACTTACCTACTGAGTCATCTATCCAGCCCCTCTGTTACTGTTTTCTTTTTTTAGGATGTATTTTTTATTATATATGCAGTGTTCTGTCTGCATGTATGCCTGCACTCCAGAAGAGGGCATCTGATCTTATTATAGATGGTTGTGAGCCACCATGTGGTTGCTGGGAATTGAACTCA
>LOJH01004980.1:12278-22676 GCA_001685095.1 Ellobius talpinus
TTTTTTTTTGTTGCTCACCTTTATTAATTCATGGCCTGCTCATATCTACAACTGCTGGGGAGTTCAGAACTTGTCAACCCCTCTTGCCATCAGCCCTGTCATGTGAGAGTGTACCACACTGTCCCTCTAAATGACACTGATGTCACTTGGCCACCCCCAAGTGAACAGAATGTTCTGGGCTTTCTGGGAGAAGTGATCACCATGTGAATTGCCTGCTCTTGAATCACTCCCCTTGCATCTGCCCTGTGTGGGCCTTGCTCAGTCCACCCTCCCTGTTAGCAGGCCAGCATGTTATTCCAGAATATAAGAGCACTCTTCAAAGGCCTGAGCTGATCCTGAAGGCCCAGCAGGAACCACTGATTCTCTAGGACTTCCCTGCTGGATGAAGGATATGCCTTTACTGAGCTTTTGGCCTGGCTCTGGAGAGGCCAGGCAAGGCCTAGGGGAAGACCAAGGTTAGGAAGGGACGCTTTTCATGCAGTTTCTTCTAAGACAGCTTTAACTGCTGAGGAAGAACAGTCCCTTCCCAGTCCCAGACCATTCAACACATTTGAGATTTCAACATTTCCAAGCATCTTGACCCAGATCTTTTCTTTGCAGTGGATCCCACTGACCCAGCCTGACTCTGTCTGGTGCAGCAGACCCAGCATGGTAAAGCGCTGACCTGGATTTTCCTTCTTCCACCTTTTCTTCCCTGAAGCTTTAGGCATCAGAGTTTCTTGACCACACCTGCAGCCAACTGGTTAGCTTGAAACGATGCTGGTTCTCTTTGCCATCTTGTTCCAATGGAGTGCCTTCCATAGTCCCTGCTCCTGTCCCCAGCCACCCTTGAGATGTCATCCCAGTGGTGCCATTCTTGCCCTGGTGTCCCGTTATGGCTTACCCTGGCACTGCTTAGCTTTCTGTGGTCTCTTTGTTGTTACCCTTTCATGGTCGTTGTGTGCCAGTTCTTCAGCTCTATGACCCCATGAACAGCTAGTCCCACTGCCAAATCCACTCCTGCCAGCCTCCGGATCTTAGGATAGTGACTCTGAACGAAGGCTTTGAAGTCTGTCTAGGGGAGAGGTCACACTGGCTGTGGTCTCTGTAGAGGCTTTGACTATCTCCGGGAACTCCATGACTGCACTGATCCGTTAATGCTGTCCTGAATGGAGGCATGGTCTGGGTTCTAGACCTCATCAGCTGCTCTAGGAGTCCTGAGTAGATGCAATGAGACCAGTGCTATTCGGATTGCTGACCCCAAGATGGCAGTGACATGCAGTGTGTCCCCTATTCCCTGTCCCTAAGGTGACCTGCCCCTCTGCCCCCTTTGGTGTGTCTCATTCATAGTTTCTGGGCAAAGCTGCCCTAAGACGAATGCATGATGCCATATTCTTGGATCAAGTGTGATTCCCTGGGAAAGACTCAGCTGTAATCAGGACACTTTTTGTCTCAGGAGGTTTTTGGTGCTAAGTAGGGGCAAGGAAAGAAGCCAGGTCTCACTTCTTCTCCTTCCTCAGGTGTGGAACCAGAATGGCAAGAGCCCCTCGATCACCTTCGAGTACACGTTGCTGCAGCCACCACACATGCACCACCTGCAGCCTGTCTATTATAGCTTCTCTGAGCCAGCCTCCGAGAGCACCGAGAGCACAGAAGGTCAGGAGCTGGACGGCGCCAGGCTGCTGGGCTTCATGCAGCATAATGGCTCACTCTACCGCCCGGCTTCCTCGGAGAGGCTGGGCCTGAATAACCAGCTGTTTCAGCCTCCAGCCCCTGGAGTGGAGCTGGGCCCAAGCGGAGGCCAGGAGACCAACGAGGTGTGCGAGCGAGCCAGCGGTGGGGTCTGTGAGGGACCTCCTAGAGGCAAGGGCTTCCAAGGTGAGAAAGAGGAAGAGTGGATATGGGAAAGGCCAGGGCTCCCCAGGTACAGAGGCCTCAAATGAGGAGTGTTTGTCCCCTTTGAAGTCTGAAGAAAAGGCTAGAGAGAATTGCCAATTGCTTGCATTCTCTGGGCAAGCACAGTGTGAAGTCTGAGCTATACAGTCATAGCTCATGACCTGCAGATTGATTATAAACTCCTCTTGGACATCGAAATTCTCAGCTTCTCAAATCCCTGTACACAATGATGTGTTTGCATAGAACCCAACCTGTCCTCCATGTACAAGTGATAATCACAGCTGACCTACAGTCCTAGATACAGTATGTGTGCCATGGATAGTGATGACATCAGGTCGTGGCAAGGTGATACGTGACAGGCCCTATGCATCAATGGATTAGTTACCTGTCTTGTTTCTGTAATAAAATACCTGAGAAAAGCAGCTTCAGGAAGGAAGGTTTTCTTTCGGCTCACAATTCTGGGAGATACATTCCATCATGGTGGCAGGAGCTTGAGGCAGCTGGTCACATTGCATATGCAGTCAGGAAGCAGAGAAAGGTGGAAGCTGGTGTTCACTATCTCATTTTACATGGGATGGTGCTGCCCACAGTTTTGGTGGGTCTTCCCTGCTCAATTGGCCTAATCTAGAAAACTCCTCATAGACAAGTGCAGACGACTGGCTCCTTGGTGTGTCTAGATCCTGTCAAGTTGACAGTTAATATTAACTGTCAAAATCACTTTAGCATAGATGTAATTTTTCCTCCTCCTCTCCCCTCCTCCCCTCTTTCTCCTCTTCTTCCACCTCCATTTCCTCCTCCTTGAGACAGGATCTCAATGGAACTTGTCACATAGACCAGGCTGGTCTCAAATTCATAGAGATCCATCTGTCTCTGCCTCCTCATTGCTGGGATTAAAGCATGCACCACCAGACCCAGCCAGTATGCAATTCTCTTTTCAAAATATTTTGGTCCTTCACTCTCTGATTCTGAGAATGTCGACCCCATAGCTACAGAGGAAAACCCATATATGCTTGTCTGAGTCTGGCAGAAGAGTGGGCTTAGAGAGGAAGTAACCTGTCAGCTCTTCCACCCAGTGGAACTGGAGATCAAGGGCAGCCACTCCATGGCTCACTTGGATAGCACTGGGCACCAGGAAATAGATATTGTTCATGGCCCCGGGTGTGTTGGCTCATGTATGCCTCTCTCCTGAGATGGACTTCTTGTGTCCGTGTTCTCTCTGTTTAGGAAGGTGCTAGTCATAAATTGAGGGCTCGCCCTACATTCAGGTTATTTTATTTCATGAGCTTCCAGCTGAGCCTGGTCCCTGGGGACACTGCCCAACTGTCTGCCATGGCCGTTGGGTTTCCCATCACTTGATGTTGGCCAGCTGTGTCTGATGGAGTAGAACCTGGGAGTGACTATTTTTCCCCACCCCACGAAATCATCCTCATTATGTAACTCACCTGCCACACACAGGAATGTGGAGGAGGAGGGGCAACAAAGACCAACACAATAGCAGCTATGGATGTTGAAACACCCGTCTCTCTGCAGACCGCAATGCCACTGGGATGGCTCTCTCAGGGGACAAGGATGACCGGGAGGTCGATGCACGTTTCCCCTCTCAGGAGCTTCTCTCAGCCAACGCCATCTCCGATCAGCTCCTGGGCACAGGCTCTGACTCCGAAGAGTTCTCTCTCAATGAGACCATCAACAGCATCTTTGCCCAGGGCACCCCCAGAAGCTCCCCAGCTGAGAGCTTCTATGTGGACTATGAGGAGAATGAGGGGCCTGCTACCTACCTGGTCAACAGGTCCTACCTGGAGCTGAATAGTGACAGGATCAACAACACCTCCTCTGAGGCCCCATTCCCCAACACCAGTTCCAGCCTCCCCACCTTGGCTGGGAACAGGACTCACAAGGCAAGGTAAGAGGCACTTCTCCTTGTATCATCTTAGCTCTGATGGAGTAGGAGTCATTACAGGGGGGTCTGGCCAGAAGGTTCAGGGACCTGGAGGTAAGTGGGAGAGAGCCACACTTTCGGCCACCCTATGAATCTGACATGAGGTTGTGGGCCTGGACGGTAACATGTCTTTCTGAAAGGTAGATTCATGAAGCTATGACAGCTTCAACTCCTGATGCTGACCATGAGCTGGAACTTGCTGGAGGTATGCTGCTTAAGCCTCCTGATGTCAGGGAGTAATCACAATGACCCTCAGTGTTAGTTCCTGGGAACTCAGAAGGGGAGGCCATACCGAGTGCACAGAGCCTAAGGATTTGGGGTCCTGGGTTCTATGTCTGGACAGTCATTGAGACATGGCTATTAGGCACAAGATAAGCTCTGCCCTCAAGTGAATGTGGAGCCTCAATAGAAGCCTTCACCACAACCAAAGAGAAGATGATAGCAGAACCTGGGGTTCTTCCCCTGACAGGGAGACCCTGAATCAAAGTTAAGAGTAGGCTGGAGCTGCTAGCACGATGGGTCTATGCAGTAAGCCATCATCACAGACAGACAAGAGCTATGGTAGAGGAGGACTATAGAATCAGGCTTGGGGACCCCTGCCTGGAGAGCGAGGGTGGAGATCCACCAAGAGGAGGGCCCGGGGGATGCCTGGACAGCCAGGGCTAGGCTGGAGGGGCCTGAAGTCTCATCCTCCTGGGCTAGTGGTGACCCTGGTTCTTCCATGCCAGTACTAGAGAATCTCTCCAGTTACTAAAGTTATTTCTTGGGTGCCTGGGTATGCATCAAGGCTTGTGTAAACAGCTAGGGTTAGAATCGTTAGCCTCTGGGGGTGGATGAGGACTGAAGATGGGAACCAGACCAGTGACTTTGTTTTGTTTTCTGGGAACCCACTCAAAATCTTGAGGTAAACTCTATCCAGATGGAGGGAGGCTGAGATTGGGGTTTGATGGAAGATTTGACAGTCACTCTAAGGTGACAGGGTTTAGGTCACCTCTCCCACTTTTCTAGGGCTTGAGGGTAGTAGAACTGGAGGTTCTGTTGTTGCCTCTTCTCTCACACTGCCTTCCAAAGCCTTATTTCCAAGGGCTGGTGTGCACACCGGGGACCCTGCTGATGACCTCTGGCTAGATGGGATTCTGGACTGGCCACTTACTCTGACCTTGGCACCATCAAAGTTTCTAGGGGACTCTGCCTGGTTTTGGGTACCTAGAGACTGGCAAGGAATGACAGGCTTTTATCCTGGGGGACATGATCAGAGACACTGAGAGAAGTCACAGGCAGTGGTGATGGGCCAGGTGGTTCTGAATCAGAAAGGTCTCTCTTTGGGACCCAGCCAGTCTCTCTGGGCTGCTGGCTCTCTATGTATCTTTCTTGGAGACAACAGACAATATGTGTTGTTTCACACACACACACACACACACACACACACACACACATATATTACAACAAAGACCTAGGTATGGATGCTCCTAGTTAGTTACTGGGCCTCCAAAGATTAGGGAAGGGACTGCCCAGACATCCACAGCCCAAGTGGTGACAGAAACCAGGGCTCTATGTAGATTTATCAAGTGGCACCACATCCCTCTCCTTTATTCAGCTGTGATATAGGCCATGTGGGTGATTGTGTGGCATAGTGAAAGGGTAGGTCATCCCTGGGAGGTGGATACATCTTCATTCCCTGTCAAAGGTCTGGTGGCTCAGCAATGCAATACTTCACAGGCCAAAGTCACATACAAGCTGTTGAGAACAGGGCAGGGCCCAATCAGGCATCTCATGTTGTTTGGATCAAGCCTTAGGGACTGTTATTTCCTCCCCACCCCGCCCCAAGAAGTTTGGATTAACCTGAATGGGTGCTCTAAGCAGGTCCCACTAGAGTGCCCAGGAACCAGAATCCCTAAGACATATTTCAAAGTGTCTGTCTCTTCTTATCCTGTCCCCTTAGCCCTGTGGGACATACTGGATTCCCAGAGCCAGTCATTAAAACGGGTTGTCAACACTCGGAAAAGCACAGCTCAGATACCCAACCAGCTGCCATCAAAGGATGCTGCTGGTGGGGACCAAAGATGGTCTGGGGAGATAATGGGCTGAGGGAGGCCGTGGGGGAAACTACCAAGCCGAAATAGCCACGTCTTGTCATGTTGTCCAAACACAGGAAGTCGAGTTTGCTCTGGGAGCGGGCAAAATCAAAGGAGCAGCCCAGAAAGGAAGGGCTATTTTCATCTCCTAGAAAGGCTTCAAACAATCCCGGGAGGGGCTGTCACCAGACTCCTTGGGAACAGGCGTCTGGGATGCAGAGGCACACATCCCTCTCTGAGGCCTGGAGCGGGGTAGGAAGAGACTTTCTGGTTCACCTATAAACAGTCATTTCAGAGCTTCTGCTCTCTGGGGATTTCAGGAGCCTGTGTCCCTCCAGGCGCTGGGCAGGAACCCAAAAGCAGTGGCCACCGGTATCTTGGAAACCATCGCTGCAGAGGGCAGGGCCCTTCCAGATTGGGGTGGTGATGGTTTCCAGGGCGTGATGATTCTTGAAACACCTTCCAGCAAGGAAACCTGTTAGATGCTGCCTTGTGATTCAAGCAGCACCCAGCACCCCACACGTGCTGGAGAGTGGGTGTAGACAGCCCCTCCAGAAATACCTTTAAGGCTTAAAATCCAAAGGGTTATTTTGAACCTGGCGGCTAGCTCTTGAGTCAGGGCTGAGTCATGCGGGCTGTGGCTGGGAAGTGTGTAATTATATAAAGATGGAGGAGCTTCTACACAAAGTGCATCTTCTCTCTTTTTGTTCTTGGAAGGAATTTAAGGCTGCTGAAAGCAGTGGCGGGGGGGGGCAGACAACTCCAACGTTGTCTGGGTCAAGCCTTAGGGACTGATTCCTCTCCCCAGTTCTTCCCCACTGAGAGGTTTGACCCACCCCCAGTTGGTGCTCTAAGTGGGTCCCTCTGGGAGCTCAGGTCCAGGATCCTTTTCTTTGAAACGAAGGGTCTTGAATGCCCTCCTTCCATGTTCAAGTTTTGTTTGTAAGCAGAGAGCCTGGCTCAACGGTTGGTCTGAGCCCCCAGGAGAGGTGGCCCAGGCCCCTGTCTTCCTCCTTTCTGCAAGCACCCTCTCCTGAGAATTCACAGATCACAGCAGTAAACTCATGACTGAGGCTCCTGTTGGTGGATCATTTCCTGGGTTCTCAGAGCATGATGTACTATCGGGGCAGCGCTCATCCTCAAAGCACTCTCTTGGGAGACATGAGCCAAACGGAGCAAAACACAGGCGCAGTTCTCACCCACTTGACTAACAGTCCCGACAGATGTCCCTACCACAGATTCAGCCAGAATGGCTTTTAGAATGTAATGGCCTATAACACCCACAATCCTCCAGTAGTCCCCAGGAAAGAGACCGTCCATTTAAGAACTGTAATAGGTGTCAGGGCACAGCCCTTAGCTAGCCCCTCTTAATTCCAAGAAAAGTAGAGTTAGCCTAGGCATCCTAATGGAGCTGCTATCGGTGGGGCTGGTCCCTCAACTGCTCTTCTTGGCTTTGGGGTCATGAGACTCAGGGGCTGTGTTCTTACTTGAGTGGCTAGGTCTTGAAGCAGACACCCTGCAGCAGCCACATCCTCCCCCTGCAGAGTCCCAAATAGCCTGCACAGGGGGTGTTGAGGCTGGTTCAAAGAAGCTAACAGTCCTAACAATACTTGGCTGTGGCCACCAGAGCCCTGGCCAAGAATCATAGCTGTTGGCTGGCCGGCCCCCAGCGTGCCTCTTCCCGTCAGCTGGCCTGTGCAGCCATCACTGACCTGAGCCGCAGTGTGGGACTAGACCACTCTGCCTCCTGCAGCTGGGCTTTGTGAGTTTGAAAGCTGGAAGCTGAATGGCTGGTGTCCCCATTCATCAGAGCCCCAGCTGAGGGAGGCAGCTGGGGAAAATTCTGGAACATCTCTGTCCCTAAGAGCCTTCTGAGATTCCTTCTGGGGTGGGAAGAAGGAATCCGCTGACCAGAGTGAGATGTAGCGAGAAGCCCATGTTGAAGGGCAGTTGTGATGTTGGTGAGATCCTCATTGTTTAGTGTGCCTCTGAAAGAACAGAGTGCCCCCAGGCAGCCTGTTCAGTTCAGTTCCGGAGATGGGAAATGACCCATGTCTGCTCAGTACCAATATGTGTGTCTCCGTGTGTGTGTCTCCGTGTGTGTGTCTCCGTGTGTGTGTCTCCGTGTGTGTGTGTGTGTGTGTGTGTGTGTGTGTGTGTGTTCCAGGGGGTGGGAGCCCTGGTCTTTAAAGAGGGTATTGAATCAAGCCCAGGAAGGTGTGTCTTTAAGGAGAGTGTGTAGCCTCAGAGGGGGATCTATCCACCCAAGAATGAAGCCCATAAGCATCTTGCTCTCTCACCCCACTCTCTGACCTTGTTTCAGGACCAGACCCAAGGCACGCAAGCAAGGTGTAAGCCCGGCTGACATGTACAGGTGGAAGCTTTCATCCCATGAGCCCTGCAGCGCCACGTGCACCACAGGTACTGAGCCCGGAACCACTGGGCCACCTTCGCTGAGTCTACCTTTACAGTGGCTGGGGCTTAGCTAGAGACTCACCCATTCACTTGCAGTCCCAAGTCAACCCCAGGGAGCTTGCATGGTTTCTTGATCTGAGAGGTGGAGTGGGATGGCTGGAGTTGGAGGGTCACAAAAGCATCCTTGTTCCCACGGCATGCAGGATGACAAGCAGGTCCAGGCCCCTCTGTCAGACCTAAATATTCTCTGACATCTCAGGAGAGGGCCTCTTCATCTGTAGATGAGAACCTTCAGCTTTGAGGGTCTGCTCATGTTGGCCCTGCCCCCAGACACACAATGCTGCCCTGTACCTAACAATCTGGAAGCAAACAAACACTTTGGGATAGAGGATCATTTGAACCATACTGCCTAATGTATGACACATCAGGTTCTCAGCAAACCACTATTGATTTCTACCTGTGAAATGGAATGTACTGTACCGTGGCAAAGGTGTTTGTGGGATGAATGAGAAGAAACCACCTGTCTGGTTTAAATTCAGCCAGTGAGCACTATTGCTACAGACTTGCTGTGGGTTTCGAGGCTGAATCTGGCCCTAGTCCAGGAGCAAGCCAGATGAGCCCTGTAGCGTGCCTTTCATAGGGATGGATTGTCAGGACCAAACTGTATGGCAGGTGCTGTGGCCTCAACTTCTCAGAGCCTGTCGAAGCTGGGTGCGGGCACGCTATGCTTCCTTCGAGCCATCCTGGCTGTGGAGCTTCCCATGTGTTGTGACAGTGGAAACTTTCTGGAGGCTGGGGAGGTGACATCACTTGAGATGTCTCCAGGTTGAGGCAGCCTTGGTGGCAAGGGGCCTGATGAATGAGCCCTGCTAGATGATGTCTCCAGGGACAGCATGACACTATTGTCTTTCAACACTTTGACAGTGGCTAGGACAGGGAGCAGGGTTGTTCTGGGTTGCCCACAGTGTAGAGCAGGACACGGGAAGAAAGGAAACAGGACAGGCCTGATACTAGGGAAGGGATGAGCTCTGCCTTAGACAAAGATGTCAGAAGCAGAGAGGTTCCTGTCACTCCAGGAGGCACTGACCCAATTGAGTGACACCAGCAGACAGGACAGAGAAGGGTCCATACTGTGGACAATTCACTGCCTCGGCCCCTTCTGGCATAACCTCGTTCATTGTTTGGAAAGCCCTGCTGTTGCCAGGGCTTAAATTTAATGTGCACAACTGCAACCACACTGAAGAAGCCAGGCCGTGTAAGTGGGTTTTACCAGCTGCAGATGCACACAATGTCTGCAGATGTTCTGTGGAGTTGTGAGTGTTCCACTTCTCTCTGTTTCCCTCATGCTGACATCTGTTCTTGAGGCTGTGCTAAGTTGTGGGGCCTGCCTTCTCTGTATCTGAACTCTCAACTGTGGTGAGGATCTTAAGTCTGTTCTTTTGGAACAGCAATGCTGTCAAATGGTCCTGGACTCTGCTTGGGACTCGGGGTATGGCTTCTAGACTGTACCTCAGTCTCCCATGACATAGAAAAACTTCCCAGGATCAAGGAAGCTGGTAGGACTGTTACTGAGGATGGACATCTGGTCTTGTCTGTTTCATACATCAGGGTGCAAAGCTCACTTCATCTCAAGGCAAGGGCTCTGTGGTTAAGTTTTGAGAAGCTCTCTACTCAAGACAGGTGTAAGGAAAAGGTGCCCAGAAAAAAAATGATATTTTGATCTTGTAGCCTTTCTGGAAAGTTCTTGTTTTGGAGATGAGCAATCTGGGGCTGTGATAAGTCTGGTGGTCCTAAGTGGGACTTGGATTCTCGTCTGTCTGTTTCCATTCCATAACAAGTCAATACATAACCAGGTACTTGGGGCAACTGCACAGATCCCCAGCCCTGTCTGTACATCCTTGGGTCCCAGAGCTAGTGTCTCTGAGGCCTGAAATGTTCCAAGTAGACCTGGCCAGGAAGCTGTCTCCTCTGGCACACTGAAGGCTGCACAGCCCAGTGTTGGCAAGGGAGGAACCAGTAATTGCAACCTGGCTTGGCCCTCATGAAAACACACACACACACACACACACACACACACACACACACACACACACA
>LOJH01004980.1:22690-35096 GCA_001685095.1 Ellobius talpinus
CACACACACACACACACACACACACACACACACACACACACACACACATATGCTTTCTTCCCAGACTCCATAGTTCTGTCTAGGGCTGGGGTTTGGAGCAGCAAAGGCTGCTGGGTCTCAGATACCCCAGGGAAGGTAGATACACTGAAAACCCCAGGAGGCTCTTCCACACTGGCTTTCCCCAGCCAACCACAATCCTGGCACACCTTGCTTTGAGGGAAGGAGATGCTCACCTTTAGAGAGCGCCATGCAGGTTTGCTCTTAGGTGTAGGAAGTAGGTCCAGGGGAAAAAGAGAGACAGGGTAGCCAGGGAATCTGTGTGGTTAGGAAAAGACTGGTCTTTTATGTGTGTAACCCTTCCTGTCCCCAAGCGATTTTAGAGTTCAGGAATACCAGGAAAAGTCATACAGAGAGTTAAAGATATGGAGGTGCTTGTTAGGAGACCTTCAGTAAGAGCTGGGGCACCTAATCTGATTTCTGGGGGCAGGGCTGTCAAGTACGGCAGTGGTTTGTTTTTTCTACCTGCCTGCCTGCTCATCTCCTACAGTGGGGTTTATCAGACAAATGCACATCAGGGTACATGGATGCACTTCCTCGGCCTCCATAAGGCTCATCTAGATTTATGGCAGGTGAGCTAGAAGCCTGGGCTGGGCAAAGAAAGAGGTCAGAGCTCAGATCCTGAGACTCTGTCCCACAGAGCTTCCCCATGTCCAGCTCTAGGTTTTGACCACCCCCAACCCAAGAAACAGATCTCTGAGTGGTCATGTGACCCATCCAAGATCACAAGGCTCACCCATCTGCTGGTATTCAAGGTACTTACTGCTAACCACACAGTTTACAGACCCTTGCCTTGCCCCAAACCTAGGAGTCATGTCCACGTATGCCATGTGTGTCCGCTATGATGGTGTTGAGGTGGACGACAGCTACTGTGATGCCCTGACCCGTCCTGAGCCTGTCCACGAATTCTGCGCTGGGAGGGAGTGCCAGCCCAGGTACCTGTCCTCGAGCACCCAGCTGGGTGTCAGAATGAGTGTGTGTGTGTATGCGAGTGTGTGTATGTGTGTGCATGTATGTGTGTATGTAAGTTGTGTATGTGTGTGTGTATCTGTGTGTGAGTGTGTGTGCATGTGTGTGCGCGTGTGTGTATGTGTGCATGTGTGTATGTGTGCGTGTATGCATGCACTCATGCTCACACTAGGCTCCGCTTTGCCTCTGCCATGACCTGAGCTGTGGGGCTATGTGGGGAGCAGACAGAGCACATGGGATGGCCACTGAACACTTTCTACCACAGGGTCTTTTCCACATCACTCTCCACACTAGGTCGATATCTCTGCGCCCGGGCTGACTTGCTAACTAGGGAAGATTACACCTTGAGATGTGAGTGGGTCCCCATCTTTCTAGCCCCTATGTCTCTTAGCTTGTCTTCAAGGCAGAAGCAGAGCCTTGGTGTCGCTTCCAAGGAGCCATGTATCTCTGGCTCCCCAACATGGTCACATTCGTTCTTTTCTTCCGGCTACTAGTCTGAGCATTTGTTACTAGCTGGAGCAAAAGACCACAGAGCTAGCCTGAACTTGATTTAGAGTCTTCTCCAAGTGTGTCTTCTCAGAGGACCTGCATGGAGGAACCCGGTCTTTTGTAATCCCACACAGCACATGGCACAGATGGGTGGTCATCCCACACACTGGAGATGCCCTGCTCTGGGTATAGAGCTGGACCAGACCTTTGGTTCACTTCCACCATTGCTCACGAAGAATCAGAGTCCAGAATGGGCCACAGTCACCTGTGTGACCCAGCAGGGCAAGTGAGACCTGGGGCTCTGGGACACTGGAGTATGGACCTGAAGGGTGGCAAGTGTGGAAGGGGACAGAAAGAAGGCCTGAAGGTGAGGGTAGGTGAAGGTAGCCAGGCACCCTAAGGCCATGGGCCCTTGCAGGACACTCACCCAGCATTCTGCTTGGGGCTACCTAACACAGGGTTATCATGGGCATAGCCCCCACTGGTTGGTCTCGCCTCCTTCCAGTCTGGCTTGGCCTGTGTGATTTGGGGCCACTGAGGGCTGTCCTCGCTCCCGAGGCAGGTGGGAGACCAGCAGCTGGAGCGAGTGCTCACGCACCTGTGGTGAGGGCCATCAGTTCCGCATCGTGCGCTGCTGGAAGATGCTGTCTCCCGGCTTTGACAGCTCCGTGTACAGTGACCTGTGTGAGGCCACAGAGGCTGTACGGCCTGAGGAGCGCAAGATATGCCGCAATCCGGCCTGTGGGCCCCAGTGGGAGATGTCTGAGTGGTCAGAGGTGAGAGCCTGCCAACGCTGGGATGGTGGCCTGTGCCCCAGAACGGGTGTGTCAGGATGTCTCTCACCCCGATTTACTTGCAGTGCACAGCCAAGTGTGGGGAGCGCAGTGTCGTGACCAGAGACATCCGCTGCTCTGAGGATGAGAAACTGTGTGACCCCAACACCAGGCCTGTGGGAGAGAAGAATTGCACAGGACCTCCCTGTGACCGCCAGTGGACTGTCTCAGATTGGGGACCGGTGAGGGCAGATTCAGGGCGTGGGGCTAGGGACAGGACCCTGAACCAGAGGACTCTGCTTTGCTGAGCCTCAGTGTTCTCATCCGTCTGCAATAAAGACATGAGAAGAAAAGCACAATGACCTCCCTTCCACTCTTTTAGGAACTCAAACAAGAGTGGATATAACTATCCCGTTAATGATGTCTCTGTTTCCACCTCTCCAGAATACATCTCGCCTTGTCTCTACTTTCTGTCTGCACGTCTTTCCCTGTCTCTGATTCCCCATGTCTGTTTTCCCTCCCCGTCTCTTTCTCCATCTGTCTGTCTCACCTGGAACAGAGCTGCTCATACACTAAGAAGGGTCCTCTCTGGTGGTGGGGGCTCAGGTGACCTTTTGAGCTGTGCTTTTCTCCATGTGTGTTTTGCACTGAGCATGTTATTTCTGTAATTAGAACAGAAATGTTATTTAAAAAGCGGTTTCCATGGAAACTGCTTCCCCTACACTGTCCTGGATGCTGTTTCTCTTGGGGATGAGGCAGGTCGGAGGCTTGTGGAATGGCCCCTGATATTCTTCTGGCCCCTGCTGTCCTCTCTTGCAGTGCAGTGGAAGCTGTGGGCAGGGCCGAACGATCAGGCACGTGTACTGTAAGACCAGCGATGGACGGGTAGTCCCGGAGTCTCAGTGCCAGATGGAGACAAAGCCTTTGGCCATCCACCCCTGTGGGGACAAGAACTGCCCAGCCCACTGGCTGGCTCAAGACTGGGAGCGGGTGAGTACCCAGGAGCCTGCATAGAGCCTATCTTTGAGTCATGTAGGGGATTGGGGGAATTGACCTAAGTGCCAATGGCTGTTCACAATGAGGAATTCATGACAAACCATGAAGAACAATTGACTAATAATCTGGAAAAAAGCCAAAAAAGAAAAGTAGTAAAACCACTTTCTGTCCCCTCTCCCAGGGATGTCTGCAGGTCCCCAGTATCTTCTCACTGGGCCCTGTTCTGGTAGACACAAAGCCAGAGACAGGGTGTACTGACTGTACACTTTCAGCCTGCAGGCCTTGATGACCTTTTGCTATCACAACCCATTTGTCTTATGTCCCCACCAGTCCTTGTCACCAACTTGCCATTTCAGACAATTGTTCTCCATCAGTGGTTTCAGGCGGGCCACTGCTAACTAAATAATCTTGGGCCAAATCGCTTTCTGCAGAATTGATTTTGGCCTAATCATCCTTGGACAAATTACATTAGCCAATTTGTTTCAAAACAGATGGTTTGGGGCCTAATTGCTCTTGATCAGATCCGGATGGGGCCAAATGGTTACCTAACAAAGGGGTTGTCAGCCAATCCCCCAGTTGAAAATGCTTATACTTTTACCCAAATATCATTGACCAAACTTTGGCTACCAGAGGTGTTGTGGTCAGGGTTCTGGTTCTCTGGGCTTCTGTCCCACTGACCCATCCTGGCTGGCTCCTTTCAGTGCAACACTACCTGTGGGCGTGGTGTGAAAAAGCGGCTGGTTCTCTGCATGGAGCTGGCCAATGGGAAGCCTCAGATGCGCAGTGGTCCTGAGTGTGGGTTATCCAGGAAGCCCCCTGAGGAGAGTACATGCTTCGAGAGACCTTGCTTCAAGTGGTACACGAGCCCCTGGTCAGAGGTAAGTACCCAGCAAGCCCTCCCCTGCCCCCAGGCTGCTTTAAACCAGGCCTGAGCTCTGATCCTGCCACAGAACATCCATCTTGGCCCATGTCCGTCAAGCCTTCCTCCAAGCCTCAGTCAGCCAGGGTGCTTGTCCCTGGAAGCTTCTAGATCAACTGGTGGACAGTCATCACTACCCAGAAGCCTTTGCTGAAGAATTTTACCCTGGTGTTCCTGTAACTCTTTTTGTGGGCCTGTCTGGGTTTGGTCACTTCTGGCTTAAAAATGAGTCTTTTAAGTGTGTTTGGTAGCAAGTATGCCTGATAGTCTCCAAAGGGTAGTCCAGTCCTGGTGTACACAGAGGGTAAGGTTGGCTGAGTCATAGCTAAAGCAGAGATATGAGACTTGGGCATACAAGCGGCAAAATGTAAGTCCTAGGTCAGTGAGCAGAGCAGCAAGCTGTCCTGACACAATCCCGACTCCCTGTTTGGTTCTACAGGCTCCTTAGCATGCTAGGCAGGATAGAGCTGAGCCCTCGTTCCTGCAGCAGAAACAGAGCGATCACCTGTTGCCACAGAGGTCACTGAGGGCAGCTGTGACCCAGCACTTGTCCCAAGATCTCTTTTCCAATTATCACTTTCCTAGAGGAAGAAACTGAAGTTGAGAGAGTTTTCCAACCTGGGGCCAGAGTTTAAGGTGTGTTAGACATGGGGCTGAGGACTCTCCAAAGGGAAGGAGGTGCAAATCATTCCATCCCAGGAGTCCAGGGCAAGGAGCCTAAAGTGTGAGTAGCCTCAACCCACAGGCAACTGATGGGCAAGCAGAGAACTGTAAGCGGAATGGGAAGGTCCCCTAGCCACGGGGTGGGTGAGGCTCCCTTTCTAGTCTCTGACTGTCACAGTATGGTAACTGCACCTCAGCTGCTCTCCACCCTGCCTGAGAAGTCAGACCACCGCTTGAGGCTCGTCAGCATCCTAAGTCTTCCTAACATCACAGAGGCAATCACCTAGATGCCAGTTTTTATTAACTCACATCAACATCTATAAGCCATTTCCACTTCCATGCTGTTCCATAGCAACAGCATCTGCCATGTCGTCCCATAGTGACAGTATCTGTCCTGTGCAAGGACATGGGGAATCCAGAGCCATCTTTAAGCATCCCTGGGCAAGATGAGGGCAGGGCTTCTGTGGCCAAGCTGAGTAACCTGGGGTTTCACTCTGCCTAAGGTTTTGATTCCCACATAACTCAACTCTGAATGCTTAGGGATAGTAGTGGAGTGTCAGATGGGATCTGGAGCCCAGTGCCTTCATTGTGGGGTACAGCGTCCAATACCCCAACACACAGGTCCTCCTTGGGCTTGGTTGCTGGGATGGGTGGGTTGCAAATCCAAGACTTGAAAGTCCAAGGGCTCTATGGGGTGAGGCCCCAGTTGCTGCCCTTCTCATGGACCTGGGAACTCCAGAGTTCTTCTGTACACACACACACACACACACACACACACAGAGAGAGAGAGAGAGAGAGAGAGAGAGAGACTCTGCGGTATCCACCAATGCCAATCACCCTGAAGGTAAGAAGGAAGGGAGGTACGGTTGCGTTTGCCTAGAGGGTGCATGGCAGAGATTGAGGACCAACAAGTATCGTTAGGAAAAGAAGGCAAAGAAACACACAGGTGTCTCTGGAATGAAGGTCCCCTCTGAACTGACTGATCATAGCTGGAGTCTAGCTGCGGTCTGGGAAGCCCAATAGCTTGTGTACTTTAAGAGCACTGGTCTTAGGGTAGCTGTGTGGCCACAACCGAGTAAGTCAAGGACCATGTTGGATGATGGAAAGGGAAGAGAATGAATGAGGAGGATCCCCAAGGCAGCCGTGAGGAAGGGGTGCTTCCCATATCACCCTGATGAGAAAGCAGGGGCAGATGGAATCTGTGAGTGGTGGACCGTGGAAGTCTGTCCTTTCTGCTCCTGGCTGGGACAGTGTCCTTCTCTACCACTGCCCCATCATGATGCATCAGCTCAGTGTTCGTTCGCCCAATCGTTCTGTCCCATCCATCTCCAGGGACAGAGGATCAGGTGCCAGGACCTGCTGGGAGCCCACTTATCTTCAGAGGCATCTGCAAAGGCAAAGTGTCCTCTGGTCGCCTGTGCCAAGCCAGCCTCTCCTCTCCCCAGGGCGGGTGAGCGGGCAGGTGGCCTCATGCCAGCCTTCATCAGCTCCTCTGTGTCTGGTAACCAGACTGGGGTGAGCCTGGGGCGGGGGCCTCCCCATACCTCAGATCCAAGGCATGCCTGGGTGATGTGGGGTCACCACATCAGGGAACCACTGCCTGCAGGATCTTGGCAGAGGAAAAGCAGGGTAATTAGGGTCAGCAGATGTCCCTGGTATTCTGGGTAGCTCAGCAGACTTTCTGAGGGGAACATCTGGGCTCAGTGTGATGGCTCTGGAAGTTGCATTGATTAGCTCATGGCAAACTCTCTGTGTCACTAATCTCAGACAGATGGGACCTGAGCACCTAGTAGGTCATCGTTGGCACCCTCTCATTGTAAAGCTGGGAAAACTGAGGCAGAGAAGCCAGACAGTACCTTTCCTCCAATTACCTCTGCTCAGCCCCAGCTCAGGCGCTTGATTCCAAAGCGCCAGTGTGCCCTCGACCAGCCTGTGGATGGTTAGGGCACAGAAGGGAAAGTGTGCCGAGTGATGAGATTCCCGGTCTCTGTCACCATGGGAGCCTTGCTATGGACCTATGTATCTGTCTGTCCCGCACCAGTGCACCAAGACGTGTGGAGTAGGCGTGAGGATGCGAGATGTGAAGTGTTATCAGGGAACCGACATTGTCCGAGGATGTGACCCCCTGGTGAAGCCTGTGGGCAGGCAGGCCTGTGACCTGCAGCCATGTCCCACAGAGCCCCCAGGTGAGAAAAAGAGGCCGGGCACAGGGTGGGGGCTGGCGGGAGTTGTGGGCAGAGCCAGGATCTGACAGAACACCAGGCATTAGTAAGGGAAGCAGTTAGAGAGACACACAGGTGTGCCTTTAGGAGAGGTCTTCTCTAATGGGGAGGGCCTCGATGGGGCTCAGGGACCCCACACAGAGACCTGTGTCTCGGAATAATCACTGACCTAAAATGTGGTTGGGGGAAGCTGTGGGACCAGGGACCAAGACGACCTGGTCTGAGCAGCAGGTGCTGACTCTCAGGAGGCAGGCAGGTAGGAACTAGGCATGGTCTCTGGCTTGGGTACCTGGGAAGATAGACAAGGTTCAGTCTCCAGAGTGGATGCCAAATGTAGAGGAAGGTGAGTTCTATTTTGGGAATGCTGAGGCAAGGAGAAAGGAATCCATAGGCCCTGGAAGGGTTTGGACTTCTCAGAGGGGACCAGGGACTATCCAAAATCCCAGGGTTTTACCTCCCGCCCCAAGTGAACAGATGAAACACCTAGTGAGATCCATATTTTCCTGGAGAGGGACTTGGATTAGGAAGGGGTAGCAGAGACATAGAGCTGGAAATCTGTAGTAGGTGGGGTGCTCTGGACCTAGGCTTGGGGGGTGCTCATCTGTTGACATATTCATTGTGTCACTCTGGGATGCCCTTAGTGAGCTCCTGACTTTGTGAAGATACTTTGGCAAGAGTTGGGGACCCTAGGAGCTGTTCCTCTGGGGCCTCCTGGCATTTCATCCTCCCCTCTTGTATTGTGTCCCATCCCCAGATGACAGCTGCCAGGACCAGCCGGGCACCAACTGCGCACTGGCCATCAAAGTGAACCTCTGCAGCCACTGGTACTACAGCAAAGCCTGCTGCCGCTCCTGCAGGCCTCCCCACTCTTAGCTGGTGTTGTGGCCCCTGAGACCTGCGCGCCACATCCTGGGGCTCTCGTTGGACACCCACTTTGCAGGAGGAGACGTGACACAGAGCACACCTGACAAGAAGGGACTTTTGATGCCATGGGCCTGCCTCTGCCTTGGGGGAGAGCCTCCAGAGCCCACGGGCCCCTTCTCAGATGGAGACACCCTGCTGCGGGAAGCCATACATTCACTCCCAGGATCCTGTGTCTGTGCCCACACTAGAGGGACCAGAGTCTAGAACCCAGAGTAGGCAGTACCTGCCCATTTTCCAGGCCCTTCTCTGAGGTGGAAGAACCCTCTCAAGGTGACTTGAAGATGACCCAGGAAGGGTAGAGTCTCCCTTCTTTGGCTGCCTTGGGCAAGGAGGGGTCTTGGGTCAGCTGAGGAGCCCAGGCTGCCCTGTCTCTGGAAGTATCGAAGGTACCCCATCCTAAGGTATTAGTGCCACCGTGCCTCCCTCCTGGAGTTCCTGTGCTGGATGGAAGGGATGGCCCCTGTTCTTGTGGTGTCCCTGCCACCTGCTCACTGGTGCACGTTAATAAAGTGGCTGTATTTATGGCAGTGTGCTGGGGTCACTCACTTCAGGCAGAAATGGTGGGCAGCCTTGGGATCTTTAGGGAGGCTGCGCGGGGGTTCCTCTGCTGGACAGCGGGTGCAGAGATGGGTGGGAACAGAGCAGTCTGATACAGAAAGTAGAAAAAAGGCAGTGAGAAGAGCAAGGAGTGTACAAGGATGGGTGCTGTGGGCAGGACAGTGTTGAGATAGAATCTAGCATGAATCTCCAGCTATCTCTAGCTGCCCTTGCTCTGGGGCTTATTGCTGGGATGGAGCATGGGGCTATTGGAATCCTGGGGGAGCAGAGGGAACAGAAAGGCTAGAAGATACAGGACACGACCACCAAATGTATGTGCCGCTGTGGGCTCATCCGCTACTCTCTGAGGACCATCCTCAGGGCCATAGATTCCCACATCAGGGTGGCTCCTTGTGGGTGCAGGGATACAAGGGAGCTATCGGATGGAGCTGCTTCAGTCTGGCTTTTCTGGAGTGGAAGAGAGTGGAAAAGAAAACAACACACTAGTGTGTGCAGACACACATGCACACACAGTCCCCAGGGAGGCAGGGAGGATGGGGCAGAGTCTGAGATAAGGCAGTTAGTCAGTCTCAACACCATGGAGGAGTCCTCTGGGCCCAGGTAGTGAGGACGCTGATGACTGTCTCCTGTGCTTTGGGGTCAGTCTGCCCCAGATAGGTTTGTCATACAGCTCTGTTCCTGAAGTGTTTAGGGTTTGGGAGGAAACAGAGGCAGCCACAGAGTCCCGTGCACTATCGCTCCTCTGTGTGCCCATACCACAGGGACTGAACCAAGATAGCCACTCCTAAAGATTTTATCTTTGTCCCCCAAAGCCAGAAGTTGGCGGTTTTGGAGATGGCTGTGCTTCAGGTCACCAGCTGGGCTTAGAGCTGTTTCCTTGGGTCTCAGCCGCTGGGCCTTGGCCACACCTAAGACCCATCATTACTTTCTTCCAGGCTCCTTCCCCTCCTGATTTCCTCCCTCTTTACCTCATCCCACACTCCTCTCTGTTGGCCTTTAGTGAATACCTAATTATGCCAGGCTGTGTCAAGCATGTCACCAGCACTGACTAGTTTCATCTTTTTTTGAGGTGGGTAGCATGAGTGTCCCAGTAAGCTGATGCAAGCTCAGGGACAGTCAGCCACTTGTCCTCAAGAAACATAACCCATCATGTTCAGTCTGCTCTTCAAATTGTTGAACGACAATCTTGAAAGCCATCGGGGTACTGAGAAACAAAGGTGGCTTGTTATAATTCCCCCTTTGCTTGAGAACTCTTACCAGCCCCTCTGAGCAGAGCTAGAACTCACTGACTGGGCTGGGAAGGTGAACTCTGTCTGATTCCAGAGAGGGTCTGTGCCCAACAGTGCCCAGTGGGTGGACAAACAAGCAGTCTAGTGCCATGGTGTGGGAAACAAATTTATTGGATTTTGCTTTTTTCAGGGTGCTTGGTGGTTCCCCGGCAGGCCCCATGGTGGTATTGACTGAGCTAGTAGGGATGAATGCTTAATTCACTTTGAAGATGTCTATGGAGCTATACAGAGATGCTGGAGGTTAAAAAAGGAGAGGGGCTAGGAGACAAAGACAGAACAGCCCAGAGCCCCCCTCCCTACCTCACCCATACCCCACTCACCCATCCCCCAAGTAATGCAAGGGACTAATGCCAAGGGGGTAGAATGGGACAAAGGAAGAAGAGGGCAAAGGGGTAGGTTGGGGACTTCTGTTTCGAAGGGTGGATTCTGTTAGCAAGACCAAACTAAGGCAAGGAAAAGAAAAGGAGAAAAAAAATTCAGAATGCCAAAGACAGCAGACCTCCACTATCATAGTTCAGCTATCTGTAGCAAGGGTGAAAGGCCCTGCTGTGGTTTCTGGCTCAGGAGTGGCCGCTGTTCTATATAGGTAGGCACCCTCATGGGGGCACCTGCTCGCCTCGGGCTCCGTTGCAGGGCTTGGAGATGAACTTGGGTCCCAAATAGAAGGGCCTCTTGAGGCTGTGCCGCCAAAAATGGTGTCTCTTTCAGAGAACTGCACTCCTGAGGGCTGGGGTCCTGAGCTTGGGGCACCTTCAAGGGGTAGTCACCTGACACCAATTCCTCATCCAGAGGAGGAGGGCTTGGAGCAGCGTGGGTAGAGATAAGACTTCCACACAGGGGCAGCCAGCTCTGTCTGGCTAGGCCTGGGGCCTCCTTCCAAGCAGGAAACAGGAAGTGGATGATCTATAGCTCAGCTCCCCCAGGGACCTCAGTTCCCACCAAGGACCAAAATTTAAAGGACTTTCTGCAGTCAGCCTCCCCCCCACACTACATATATGGGGATGCAAGCCCATGGATGGGGTGGCCTGCCCAAGAGTCACACCTGAGACCTCTATTGCATAGCTGGGCCACCTCCAGTGTATCAGCAACCTTGCTAGATGTGTCTGTCGGTCGACTGGGTTTAGGGATAAATATTGGATGTGTAAATTTGAGTGTCAACCCTCCCAGAGTAGTTCCCCCTGTCCCTATGCCTCTTCTCTCATGGAAAAGTAGATCAGGTAGAGAAAGCGTCCTAAGAACACTGCTGTCTCTTAAAACTCTGCCTTCTACAGGGAGACTTGTCCATTCTCGGGGGGGCAGAACATCAGGTATTTCAAGCTTGGGGCAGATGCTTGGCACCTAGGTTCAGGAGCGTGAGTCAAAGAGGCTGGGAGAAGGAATGTAGAGAGGGTGAGGAGAAGGATGGGAAAGGGGAGACAGGGCGAGGGGACAGAATGTTTATTTGGTCCACGGTCTCTAAGGAAGGTTCATGCTTGTAGGGCCACTGGCAGCCAGTGAGGCCCCTGCTCCCTTGAGCAGGTAAGAAGCCCAAAGCTTGGAGGGAGGGACAGGCTAAGGCCATGAAGCCAGAGACAGACAAGTTGCTGGGGGTTGACACTAGCCATCTTCTTACTTCCTGGGAACAGGACGTAGTCCCTGTGCCCCCAACACTGCCTTACCTTATCTCCCTGACCCCCGCCTCCCTTCTTGGGTCAGCTGCCCCTAGGAGCTGCCACACCTGGGTCATTGGACTTTATCCCTGTAAAGGGCCCGGGGATTCCCCATGCCTAGAGCCCCTAGGACAGGGATATAGGGAAAACATGGCTGAGCAGAGGTCTGGGCATGGGGCCAGGGCATGCCATGGGGATTCTGCCATGATCTCAAGACCTTCCAGGGCTGGATGCTTAGGCAGTATAGAGGCCTGTCACACGTCAGTGCTAACGCTGCGGCTTCGGGAAAAGGCCTCACGCATGGCTGAGAGGCGGTTGGGGTTGAGCGCCTGCAGGCCCTCAAAGGTCACTGGGGGCAGCTCCACGTCCTCCTGGCTGATGCTTTTGTAGGCCACACGGCCCCCACCGTTGCGCACACCCTCAAAGTCGTCCTCCTCTGGCTCCTGCAGGAAGAAGGTGGGCGGCTCGTAGTAGGAGCAGCTGCGGCAGAGGGCGCGGGCCTGTGGGGACTTCTGGCTGAAGGAGGTGGCAGCAGCTGGGTAGAGAGCGGGCCCGTTGGTCAACACAAGGTTGCGGTTGGAATGCAGGGGCGGCAGGTGTGAGTGCACGGCAAAGTCGGGCTCCTCCTCGTCCTCCTCGGATTCGTCCTTCTTGCAGCAGTAGTACTGTGGACAGAGGACCAGGTGACCACAGGGCGCTTCTCACCAGTGTTGACCAGAGGGTAGCCCTCAAGATTATGGGGTGGCCCTGCTCAGTCTCCTCCATCTGTTCCACCACCATCCAGCATCTACCCCAGGCCACTTTGAGCTGAGGTCCCTGCAATAATGTCACTTATCTATCTCACCCATGTTGCGGGAGAATTGTCTGTATTCTGTCAATCATGTATTTTAATAAAACG
>LOJH01004981.1:6992-17251 GCA_001685095.1 Ellobius talpinus
AGAGAGAGAGAGAGAGAGAGAGAGAGAGAGAGAGAGAGAGAGAGGAAGGGGGAGAGGAGAGGAGACTGCAGTCACCTCTTGCAAAGAAAGAGCACAGGCAGAAAGCAGAAGGAAGATCCACTTGCCTTGGCAGATGAGGTAGGGAGTGGGCAGGACTTGTCTCTTAAAGGGACAGGACAGACCATTACAGTAGGTATGTGAACTTGGTATTATCCACCACGATGAAAATGAAGAAGTTAGAGCTGTACATAACAGAGAAGACAAATCTCAAAAATCTAACAATCATAGGAAAATGAAAAGTCAGGGGCATACAAAAAGTGTAGCAATTCATACTGAGATTAAGAAATATAAAATAGTACTTTTCTTTAGAAAAACATGTATATACATACATATTATAAACCTGGGGATAATCTAGTAGACAAAAAAGGGACATATTGGGGAGAATGAGTGGTGGCTTTCAACTCTACTTGTGAAGTAACTTTCTAAATTATTTTTATTTTATTTTATTGTTATTTTTATGCTTTTGTGTATAACTGAAATATTTTCCTAAGAATATTGCTACATGACTAAATGAAAAATATTAACAGCCTTCAAAATAGAATTAGACAAAGCTGTGTTCTTTGGCATTTTTGTTTTGCACTTGCCTGGAATACTAAATTTTCTCTTAGATCAGTGGTTCTCAACCTTGAGGTCACAACTTCTTTGGAGTGAATGACCCTTTCACAGGGGACACATATCAGATTTCCTGCATATCAGATAATTACATTGTAATTCCTAACAGTAGCAAAATTGCAGTTATGTAGTAGCAACAAAAATAATTCTATGACTGGGGATCATCACGATACGAGGAACTGCATCAAAGGGTCGCAGCATTGGGAAGGTTGAGAACCGCTCTTTTATACTGATGTAACTGATAAAATAACCACCATTTGGAAACATAACATGATAGCTTAAAGAGAGAGATGGTTAAATAGTTTTCTTCCCTAAACATGAGCAAGAATATAATGAAGAGGATAATCTAACTCTATTCAGCATATTAAATATGTAGTCTTGTTTTTATAAAATTGTAAGCCCCAGCCAACGATGGGAAGGCTCACATCAATCTCTCTCAAAAATACTAATTCATCTAAAGCTCTTACATGTAGTTTAAGACATTTGCATTTTCATAGGCTGGGTTCTTTCCTTATAAAATACAACAGTTAAACACGCTGCCCCCTTTCTGTGACTCTCTAATGCAATGAGTCCACCTAGTACAGTGATTCTCAACCTTCCTGATGCTGTGACCCTTTAATACAGTTCCTCATGGTATGCTGACCCAAACCATAAAATTATTTCATTGCTACTTCATAACTATAATTTTGCTACTGTTATGAATTGTAAATATCTTATATGTAGGAGATCCCATATGCAACCCTGTGGAATGGCTGTTACAGCCCCAAAGGAGTCGCAACCCACAGCTTGAGAACAGCTGATCTAGCAATTTATTAGGAGGGAGCTGGCTGGACACAGTGGGGACACTTCAGGGCTTAGAATCCCAGAACACTGCAGATAATCTGATCGCTATGAACTGTCTCCCGGCCTATAAAATGAGAGTGATGATGGTAACATCCTCACTGGGTTACCATGGGGATTGAATGAGGAAGCTCTGGGAAGAAGTGCTTTGTAAATTGGTAGCTCATTTTGCCAAAAATAGCCATTCATTTCTGTACAATTCCAATGTAGACTCACTTTGAGGGACTACTTGCCCTGGTAAAGAAGGCAACAGCAGTTCTCTCTCTCTCTCTCTCTCTCTCTCTCTCTCTCTCTCTCTCTCAGAAATGCAAGTCAGTTTATACAGTTAGGGTGAATTGGGTCTATGGCAGGCAATCAGTGAGGTCCAGAGCCTGCAGTAATGAACGACTTCCCCAGGTTTGAGGCACAGTGCTTAGATAAGCATAGGGTATGGTGTATTGTAGTTAAGGGAAAGAGAAACACCGACAATTTCCAAAATAACAAGGGTAGGTTTAATTTATCCAATATGGTTAGCGTCTTTTTTTTAAAAACCCTCTTTCCAATCATGCTTCTTATTAAGTGCAGAAGGTTTTTTGTTCTAATCTAGCTTTCAATTTCTGTGGAAGGACAAGGGAAACACTGAGAACCGATATGCACAGGGTGACCACAGTACTTTGCTATTTATTATCCAGGTGGAATCTGACCTTTAGCAGCTACCGTACATAGTTACAGCATCACAGGTCCTTGTCTACATTTGATCACCATGAAGCATCACTGTGGAACCCTCATACTTGTCTCCGGAATCTAAATACACCTTTCCTAAGTCTAACCCAAGAACAAGCCAACAGCATGAACACTACTTTTTTTTTCAGAAAGCATGGCTTCCTAGACCCCCCATATATGCACTTAATTTTTTTATTTTGCTTTCCATTTTCAAACAATTCTGTTTCTTTCTTTGCTTTGATACACACAGAGACAGACAGACAGACAGACACACACACACACAAACCACAAATGTTGGGTTGAAATAATGACTTCTGCTAGGTTTAAAGAGCATCTGGGGTCCCCACTGGATTCTGCTTTGGAGTAATGTTCACCATGAATCCTCAGTACACCACTGTGCTGTTTGAGAAGCTTAAGATTTCCCTAGCATGAAATGAGTGAGACTTTTGTTTACGGTGAAACACCCTGTAATCATATCCTTAAACGGTGATGTGATACTGGTTTCTATGTAAGAAGTCATTCCTTTGTTGAGAAATGAGACAATATTGAAGTTTAGGATAACAGTTGCTCAAATAAAATCAATCTTAGTGGTTGGTTTAGAAACAAAGTAATCTTACGTTTGTGCTTCTGCTTTCTTTGTGTTCTTGGAGGGGAGTCATGTGCATGAAGAGGGGATTGTTTCGTGGAGACAAGTCTGGTATTTCAGGGAAATAAGAAAGTAATAACAGATGTAAAGTCAAGGTGAGAAACGGCACACACTTCTCCCTCCTTCCTGCCCCCACTTCAAGTCACATTCCATCTGGAACACTTTAGGCCATTCCCCAACATTTTACTCACTGAAAATAAAACCTGGAAATTTTGATCTTCTTGTTCTCTGTTTGGGACACTAAGAATCAAATCTTAGTTTCTGTGATTTACTTATAGGGTGAAAACTAATGAGAATTCAAGCAATTCATCATACATTATAGGTTAAAATATATCACCCTACTAAACTTTGTCCTTAATAAATAATGACTTCTACCTCACCCCCTTTTTTTACCACCCACCCAGCTGGGTTCCATTTTTTTTTGTTTTATCCAGTTCTTTAACATTGAGTCCACCCACATTGTATTTTCCAGATCAGCCCATGAGTTACTCAAACAACCATGGGTTTTCTTTCATTTGAACTCAACAGTATCAGCTTCCCGAGCAAGGGTTCAACAGTAGACAGTTATCTTTCCACATGCCTCTGCCCCACCTTGGTGTACAGGGCCTCTGCTTCATCCTGTATTTGATTTTTTTTATTCTTTGCTCTTTGGGGGTCTGCCACCTAGCTCCCAAATAAATACATGGAGACTTATTCTTGCTTATGAATGCCCAGCCTTAGTTTGGCTTGTTTCTAGCCAACTTTTCCTAACTTAAATTATCCTGTCTATTTTTCTGCCTCTGGGATTTTGCCTTTCTTTATTCTGTATCTCTTTCTTTCCTTCTTACTCTGTGGTTGGTTGTGCAGCTGTATGGATGACCCCTGGCATCCTCCTCTCCTTCTCCTTTTCTTGTTTCTCCCTCTTCTTCTCTTCTATCTTATTTATTCTCTCTGCCTGGCAGCCCCACCTATCCCTCTCCTGCCTAACTATTGGCCGTTTAGTTCTTTATTAAGCCAATCAGGTGTTTTAGACAGGCAAAACAACACAGCTTCACAGAGTTAACCAAATGTAACATAAAGAATGCAACACATCTTTGCATCATTAAAAAAAATTCTGCCACATAAATGAATGTAACACATCTTAATCTAATATTCTGCGGCATCATACTTTGCTCTTGAAGGTCATTCAAAAGGACCATTGATCTCATACATATCTCTCACACTGGGCAGGAATGGGTGTGGTGGTGTACCTGCTGGCACTGGGTTTGCTGAGACTCTACTTTGCTGACCAAGCCTTTAGAACATTGTCTTACATTGTTATTACCAAATGCTTTCTTTTCCCACTCCCTTCATTCTTCTTCTGGGCTATGCCTGTGCCTTGTGTGCCCTTCAGGTATAAGTCTTGATGAATGGCTGTGCTTCCTAAGGAGTAAGTGTGGTCTCAAGCACTGAGACCATCCCTCTTTTCTATGGTAATGTGTATGAACATGTCTTCTGCACTATTTGCAACAGAAATCACCAGAAACAACAATTACATGCCAATGACTGTTCTCCAGAAGTAACATAAAGTTTAAAAATACCACAAAATATCTGTCTTACTAGGTTATCATCCATGTGTTATGTATACAGAAAGAAAAACCAACAACAATTTTTTAAAAAATCCAGTACTTCCAGTCAGGGGTTTCTTTAAAAAAAAAATGAGTTTTGTTTTTGTTTGTTTTCTTATAGTGCATTGTGCATTAAAATTAGGATGATCACATCAGATTTCCTAGGTTTGGCAACCAGGAACAAATAGTGTTTGTACAGAAGTTGGTTGAGAAGAGCCTGCCAAACACTACCAAGACCAACCATCTTGTTGGTTCTCAGTAGTGGTGGTACCGCCCCCTAGAGGACTTTTCAGAAATGCTTGGGCTTCCACAGCTGTTGGCTGTACTCTGTATACTCTGATAGTGCAGAGTTGCTAAATGCCCTACCAAGCAGAGGAAATAAACCCAAAGAGGAAGCCAACTCTTCACCCTTTGAACACCCCCCCACCAAGTAGTCATACAAAGGAGAATTTTTTGCAGTTATTTGAACCTAACCCCAAATGCTACTTTGCATAGAGACATGGAGTCTTTGAAACATTCTTAGATATGTTGAAATCTCAGAGTAACACCTAATCAAAAAGCAAAAGAAAGATATCCTTGGTTCTGTTGTGACTTCCTCAGTAAGATTCATTTGCACTTTGGAAAACAATGCAATGCCCTGAACTTAGTCTAAGTAGGCTGGACAGCAAACCTGTTTGTCTGCATCTGCAGACATCACAGAAAAGCATCCTAAGAGAGATCTAAGCCTCGGATGTCTTAAAGATAGGAAATTGTCTTTGATATTCTGTTGCTTTCCTAGTCCATATCATAACATTGAGAATTATTTTGACATTACAGTTATAAACACGAATGAGCTCATTTGCAAGAATATTTCTAGACTTTGGATTTATTTTTCATTGACATTTTTCCATACTTGAATCAAGAAGACTCTCTTCTTTTGATTATCAGACACAAACATGTCTAGCCTGTTAGTGCTTAGGCTGCACTTGGTTTTGTTCTTGTATCCATTCCTGCTTCCCTGTTTCATGCCACCAAACATCTTGCACAGAAGGACTCCTGGCCTTCTGAACCCATACTTACTCATTATGAATAAGTGCAGGCATATAATCACTCTGTTATGTCTCCAGTGTCTTGTTGTCCTTGTATTTACATGTGGAAGCACATGTGATTTGTATTATAAGTTGTTTTCCTCGAGTTGGGCTTCTTCAAACAGTTAGGTATTATATTTCAGGTGGGTGACTTGAATCACGTACACATCTTATTTCAGTATCCTATTACCTTTTTTATTGTTGACAAAAACCCAAGCAATGCAGCTCACAGAAGGAAAGGACATGGTTGAGATTCATTTTTAAGGTTTCAGTCTGTGGCTGCTCAGCGCCATTGTTTCCAAGTCCATAGTGAGGCAGGACATGGTGATAGGGAATGCGGGATAGAGCAAAGCTACTCACCTCATGGAGGCCAGGAAGGAGAACGAGGGGAAGAGAAAAGGAAAGGACCAGCTGTAATGAAAAGAAGACCCTTCCCAGGAACGCTTTCTCCTATTAGGCTCCAGTTCCTAAGGTGTCTATTGCCTCATGATAGCCCACTAAGTGATGGCCACACAAATGGATGAATGCATTCACGGAGTAAGGGCTCTACGATCTAATCACGTTCAGCCGGCCCAACCTTCAAACAATACTGTGTTGGGATCATCGTGCAACATTTGCGTTTTGAGGGGGCAGACATTAGAATGGGAACTGTAAGAAGGATAACAGGAAGTGATATTTAAGGGAAATATTTAACTTTATAGGATTGTTTCGAATACCCTAGGTTCCTCACATTAACCACCTCTATCCCAGAAAGAACTTCCATCAGGGATAGAATGAAATTTAGAATCTTCTATAGCTAGTCTAGTATGAATATTAGCCAATCAGAGGGATCCCAGATATTTACAATAAATGTTGTAGCAGGGTAACTTGGGTGAATACTGGCTGCCGAAGAGTCCTGACTTACCCATTGATTCAGACTCAACAGAATGAAGTCACATCTCTTCACCTGGTAGAAAGGTACCCACACGTGAGGGTCTGAGTGAGAGTGGCCCCATGCACTGATGCATTTGAATGTTTGGTCCTCTGTTTGGGAAGGATGAGACAGTATGGCCTTGAAGCAGGTGTGTTACTGGGGCAGGCTTTTAGATTTCCAAAGCCCTCGCCATTCCCAGTGTCTCTGTCTCTGGCGTGTGCTTGTGTATCGAGATGTAAGCTCTCAGCTACAACTCCAGAGCCATGCCTATCTGTCTGCTTGCGGCCATGTTCTCTACCATTATTCTTATCTATGCTAGCCATACAGCTCAGTACCTTTCTCATAAAAACCTGTGGCTTTCAAAGTTACTAACTATCCAAGTATATTTCCTAAGTTAACTAAGGTCTGTTAAAGTTAGAGAGGAAAAAAGTACCCATTGACAGTGGGGAAGGCGCAGGGGAGCCAGCACACATGGTTTCTAGTCCCTCTGGGGCTCCTGACACCAGGCAGATAACAGTAGACTGTCCATTTGGACTGTCTGAGTCTTTTTGCCCTGGTCATATCAGGTGGGCAGGATTTGCTCTTTCACTTCTAATATTTTTCGCTTCTGCATTTCCCATTCTTGAAGGCAGGCTGGGGTGGTATATAAGAGGAGAAAAGCATTCCTATGAAGGTGTCATAGCTAAACACCAATGTGCTGAGAAGAGGGTCCCCACCTCAAAGAGGCTTAGGAGTGAGGTGGGCCCACTGCCATTTCTAGACACTTAGGATGCAGTCTTCCCAGAGCTGCTTAAAACCATCTAAAGGATGAACATTTTAACATGTACTGACACCATTACTTCGTGAAAGCTGTAAGAAATTTCTTGGAAATTTCAGTGAAACAAACTCTTTTTGAAAAAAAAGTCCTGTTTCTATTAAAGAGAACAGTGAATGAAAACTGGAAAAATTTAAATGCCAAGTAATAAAAATTTAAAAGTCAAGTAATTAAATTGAAAAATATGGTGATCTGAAATAGATACTCTATTTAATGTTTATTACATATGGTCTAATTATAAGCCAACAATGAGTTGAGCCAAAAAATAGCCAGCCAAACTAGTTAAGCCAAAACATGTCCTTCTAAACATGACCAGTTTTAAAAGAATGTCTTAATTTGCTACATTGTAACAAACACCTTAGGAAACCCAAGATTCCTATATGTTCCAGATTTATTTATAAGAAAATTTGTCAAGTTTATACATAATTTGTCAAGTCATTTAAAGGGAAGATGACTGTGTTGGCTTTCTGGGTCTGCCCTAACAAATTACCACTAGCCTGGAGGCCTGAGAAGCAGAAAGCTCATGATGGTCTCGTTTGTACCATGGTGCCAGCAGGGCTCTTTGCCCACTAGAACCCTTGCCCTGTTCAACCTTCAGTCCCTGTTTACTTGTCTTGGTTCATAATTCAATCCTCCATCTTCAGAGGCTACCATATGGCATCTGGTTTGCTTGCCTTTCTTTCTGTCTCTAACCATCTTCTTATGACTTCTGGTCATTGTATTTGAGGCTCATTGGGATAATACAGAATGATGCCCCCACCCCTGCCTCCTCTCAAGAACACTAATAATGATTGGCAAAGTCTTGCAAAATCTTCTGGTAATAGAATGTAACTTTCAGAGGTCCCAGAACCTAGATCTGAGGGAGGGGTATTATCATTTAACTCAGCAGAGTGATGCACATGTTACTATGTCAAAAGTAGATGGTCTGAGGTGCTAGATCCAAACTGGATGTAAGCTAAGGTGATTATACTAGTAATTTAGACCACTAATTTTTCTAAAATATGAGTACAGGAGAGGTATAGATAAATGAAGCAAAGATCAATGAACCCTGGTTAAAATCTCCATTTTAATATCCAGGAAAATAGACCCCTTAATATTTCCAACAGCCTTGCAGTTACTGGTTGTAATCACTGACATCAATGAGTATATTGCTACTTTTTTCTCTATTTTGTTTTCTCTGATCAGGAATTTCAACAAAATTGCTATTCAGCTGAGCTCTCAAAATCTATTACTTAGGCTTTTTTTCAATGATGGTGGGGGAGGGCAGTAGACTAGGGAGGTCCTAGACCGCTTCCTTTTTGACTTAAATATCATGTGATGCTTTGCTATGTGTCTTGCTCCTGTTCTAAACTCTTTCATGAAATCGGAAGCAAACCACATGGAAAATTCTGTGCTTCAGTTTCAGCCTTGCTGAATGAATTAAACTGATGGTAGACCCAGTTTTCTAAATGGCTGGAGGTAAGCAGATTTTGTACAGCACCAAGGAATTTCTTGCTTTCTGTAAGAACTACACATTAATGACTAAATAAAGATGTGCTGCCCTACACACACAGAAGGCAGCTGAGTTGGTAGATCAGTCCCACCAATAATTCTTTAGATAATCATGGATGCTGGGAAACTCAATTTTTCTTTATTATTTTCAAAAGATCTCCAGAGGAAAAGTTAAGGGGTTAGTTCTACATGATGAAAGATATTATTGGAGCCCTCACCTTCCAACTCTACCTCAATAGTACATAAAAGAGACTGATCTCAGAGCATAAAACCTTTACCTCCAACCCACCCCCTGCAGACCTAGGATAGATTCTGTATTCTATGAAGTCAAATGAACAAGAGAAAACGCGTAAGGGTGACCGCCTCCCTTTCACAGGTGGATCACTTGCCCTTGTTTCTTCTTAGAGTGTTCACTCTTGGGGACAAATGAAGCCTCCTGTGCCTGTTCTTGTCACCGTCTGTGCTCTTCAAATGAGACCATTATTGATGAAGCGATACAGCTGGGACCCACACCCGTTCCCAGCATCCTTATTCTAAATCCCCTCCTAGCCATCTCAAAATCGCAAGAGACTTCCTGTAAGATGAGAATGTCTCTCTCCTGGAAAGTTGTTTATTTTGCTGTGAGCGAAGGTAAGGGAGCCCTTTGGGAATGGTTTGCTCGGAGGTGAAGTGTACAGTGTTGCTGACGGGGTGCTGAAAATCTCTCACCCCGTATACTTACTGTCCTCTTGCTCTGAGGCTGGCAGTCTGGGAACTGGCCAGCTTTCTTTCCTTTTTCCAGTTATTCTGACCCCGAGTGGAGATCTCCATGCCCCTGCCCACCTCCTTTGGTCCTATTGCTACCACCCAGGCACTTGCTCCCAGGACTTCTAAACCATGGATTTGTTTGGAAGGCTCCCTTCCAAAACAAAGATTAAAATGACTGTTCTCTTTAATAGCTTCACTGAATACTGTTGCTTGTTAATGTTCAGACACCAACGGCGCTGGGAAGAGACACTGCTTGTGTCAACTCATCAAGTAGTCTAAACAAGCTTGCTAAAGGCTGGCCAGCTCTGGACAGTCATTGACCACAGATGCAATCTGGAGACCCATTACAACTTGTGGAAGCAAGAGGTAACGCTGCTTCCTGTCTAGCCTGCTTCCCAGTGATTAGCCCCAGAACCACCAGACTTCGAGGCCAGCCAGTGGGGTTATGTTCAGCTGCAGACAAGATCTACCTCCTCGGTTAGAATCAAAATTGAGATGGATGGGAAAGCATTGGAGAAGCCAGAAATACCATCACTCTCTGGCGCTCAGCAACTGGACATTTACAGTGTAGTTCTGTGGTTAAAAGGTGCTGAGAGCTTTCGTCCTGCTTGAATTTTTGATGAGCCACTGGATTTGAAAGAGTTCCTTCCCTTCTTTAGATTATTGCAGTACTTTTTCAGGAAGATCCTGGAGTTTTATTGAAGTACATTTATTCTAGTCAGTCAAGGAGGCTTCTTTGATGATGATGATGATGATGATGATGATGATGATGATGATGATG